>JAAEAF010014328.1:0-289711 GCA_011037195.1 Triatoma infestans
TTTTTCCATCTCCATAGCAGTCTTCCAAAGCACATATTTTAACAAGCATTATATTGTCGCAAAACGGGTCTGTATCTTCCATAGAGCTGAGAAACACTTAACACTTTGTGAGAGCCCATGCAGTATCTGCCGACGAATAAGGACGGGTCGACCATTTTCGGCTCTGTAGTTCGGCTGTCCTCGGGGTGTTTTGTGTAATAGGTTTAGGTTTACACGTAGACAAAATTAGGCAAAGGTTTGGTTTTGGTAAGGTACGCAAAATAAAGATTTAGCCGCAACCGAAAAATGTACAATCCCTGTACATTTTATAGGGGACTGGTAAACAATTACAAGACTGGTAAACTGGGAATGTACATTTTTCGGTTGCGGCTAAATCTTTATTTTGCGTACCTTACCAAAACCAAACCTTTGCCTAATTTTGTCTACGTGTAAACCTAAACCTATTACACAAAACACCCCGAGGACAGCCAAACTACAGAGCCGAAAATGGTCGACCAGTCCTTATTCGTCGGCAGAGACAACATGCGCTCTCACAAAGTGTTAAGTGTTTCTCAGCTCTATGGAAGATACAGACCCGTTTTGCGACAATATAATGCTTGTTAAAATATGTGCTTTGGAAGACTGCTATGGAGATGGAAAAAACCTAATTGTTTAGAAGGAAAAAAAAAAAATATAACAACCCAGTATGTATACCATACAAAGTCGAGTTGTCAGATGTAAAATTGGAGAATCAGCTGAAAAAATTGCAAGAATTATTTAAACCGACTAAAAGAGGAAGATTACTACCTAATGGATTTGGATATAACACAGGACTTTGCTGGAATATTTAATAAAACAGAAATGGGTAGTTATTTAACCAATAACTTTAACTTTTGCTAACAAGGAGAGTATAAGAACGAGTGTAATGTAATTTGTGGATAGCGATAAAACAGTTGAGTAAGAACTGTTTAACTTGGTTAACTTCTAACGCAACAGTTAAAATATGCAATAAGTTTATTTGTCAAAATAACAAGTCAGGGTGTTAATAAGAAAATCGACAATTATATTACAGATTTTGTAAATTGTTCGGATACAAGATTAAAAAAAACATTTTCGTCTACTTCTACCAAAGAACATGGTATTACAAGACTAGAAGATACAATTTATAACTACTGTATTGGAAAATTATTACAAAGCAACCGACGATATGTATAACCCTCTGGAAGACTGTTTATCCCTATTGGAAAGTAGTAAACGTTATTTCCGTCAAGCTCCAATGTATTCTGTTTCTTTTGCAAAAGATGTGGACAAGGCTAACAGACAATTTACAGAACAGTTGTTGCCTTGTATTTAATAATTTGTTACAGTATGTATATTGGGCGAATAAGAACACACGAAAGTTGACTGGTATACAGTTAAACCTACCGAAAAATACCAAGAACAGAGAAAAAAAAAAAATGATAAATTATGTTGTTTCGACATTTCGTTTTAACTCTCTACCAATTAATTATATATTATATTGTAGAAGATTGTGTAAACGAAGATATTGTACAGATTGCGCAAAAATGTTACATTAAAAACGTTGGGGGAAACGTATTTCTCAAAAAACTGGAACACTTTTTTCTACCATACCAGGAAGTGTAGATATCGAAAAGACAGGATTGGTCTCTACCAATAATGTAATTTTTTTCATGTCTTAACGGAAGAGAGCTAACATAACCAACACGTTATTGCCATATACAGTAAAAGAAATAGAACTCCCACCTCTAATGTATGTACCTTCTGCAAAGAAACGACACTTAGTTGTGCAAAAATGTTACATTAAATGCGTATTTCTCAAAACACTGGAACACTGTTTTATACCATACCATAGATATCGAAAAGACAGGATTGGTACCATGTCTTAAGGAAGAGAGCTGGTAGGCTATTGCCATATACAGTAAAAGAAATAGAACTCCCAGGTATGGGTAAAGAAACGACACTTAGAACTAGGTGGATTTAAAAAGAAGGAAGATAGACTATATACAGAAAAACTACAGAAAGAGGAATACAAGCAACTGGTGGAAAACGAGTTGACAGAATTTAAAAATATTAAACCACATTGCAAAACTTTGCACACAACTGGTGTTTACCGTAAACAACAAAAGAACTTTTATATATGCAGAAAAAGAAGAGTGCAAGAACTAAAAGGGTATCACAAAAACAAAACAAAAACAAAAAAAATAGTGCCTATTGTAATAAAGAAAATGGTTACATTATAATACCGAAAAATGGGTTGGATATAATTTCCTCACCTACCGAGAGAAACCATTTTTAACATTTACTGGTGTAACAAGTTACAATGGACACTCGTTTGCCAAATAAGAGAAGATGGAATGTTGCACAGGAAAAATATACAAGGTACCGCTTTCAACACAACAGGAGAACGATAAAGAAATAAGAGGTCGTGTTAAAGTTTCTGAGTGCAACCGGTTAGAAGCAGTAATTTTGGTAGGCCTTAAACTAGATCCTTATAGAAATAGACATTGCTGGTTAGTAAGAGAAATGCAAGACTTAGCTTTAGATTTTGACTATAAATTTGGACAATTTAGATAAGTTAAAACATACTCTGCCAGTAGACATAAAAAGATTTGTGTTGTGTGTGTGTATGTGTAAATTATGTATATTATTACCAAGATTATAGTATAAGGTATGGATTTGTAATTAAACAAAATATTATGTTTGTGTTATTTATAATAGAACCGTACACATCTATGTATTATGAGAGAAAAATAATAGAGATAACGGTGATCAATTTTTACTTTTAATGGTTGCAATTATTTCCTTTCTTTTGTATTGCAAAAATAGAAAAAACATGTATTTTTTTTTATTTCTGTCAATTATTCACTTAACAGCATGTAGTGCGCGCGTGCGCGTATGTGTGTGTGTGTGTGCCAGGGCTCGTAAGAAGGTGTAGGAATGCGATCTGACTAAGCAAAAATACTTCTGTGTTATAATTTCCGTCTAATAAAAACAAGTTAAAACATTAAACAGAACTAATATGATTTTCCTTTTTTTGGGGGGGGGAATATTTTGACTAATTTCTTCCAAATGACTATAGAATATATTTATATTTCTAATCGGTACCAATTACAACAAGTTTGGGGACCAGACACTTGTATGTTTGCAGTATTTTTTGTTTGTTTAAAAACTGTTATTGCAATGCACAATAATTGCCAAGCGATAACTTAAGACTGTTTTAGGGCAATATACTGTATTATATTTTGTGTATATCTGTGTTGTACTTGGACTAATAGACGTTAGTGTTGGTAGAAATGTCTAAATTCCAAACAGAAGATTTCGAATTTGGATATAATGCAATCATTTCCCATTTCCTATACTATGCAAACATTGGTTTAACTTGTTCCAATATTCTTCGATTAAAAAGTAACATATTTTTTAGTGCATAATATCAGTATGCCTGTTTAACAATTTAAGACATTAGAACAAGTTGTAGGGATACATGTTTAGAAAGGTTGAGGAAAGAACTTGAAAATTACTAGCAAAACTGTTATTGCAATGTACAATAATTGCCAAGCGATAACTTAAGACTGTTTTAGGGCAATATACTGTATTATATTCTGTGTATATCTGTGTTGTACTTGGACTAATAGACGTTAGTGTTGGTAGAAATGTCTAAATTCCAAACAGAAGATTTTCGAATTTGGATATAATGCAATCATTTCCCATTTCCTATACTATGCAAACATTGGTTTAACTTGTTCCTATATTCTTCGATTAAAAAGTAACATATTGTTTAGGGCATAATTTCCTAGACAGTAGAACAAGTTGTTTACATGTTTAAAAAGGTTGAGGAAAGCTGATTCCAATCCACAATAATTACCATGCGATAACTTAAGACTGTTTTTAGTGCAATATATGTTATATTCTATTGTATATCTGTGTTTTTCTTGGTTTTTCTTGGACTAATAGACGTTAGACAATGGGTACAAAACAAAGATTTCGAACTTGGATATAATTTCCCAGATTAGAAACTTATTTCTTAGTTGTTACATGTTTAGAAAGGTTGAGGAAAGAACTTGGAAATTACTAGCAAAACTGTTATTGCAATCCACAATAATTGCCATGCGATAACTTAAGAATGTTTTAGTGCAATATATGTTTATATTCTATTGTATATCTGTGTTTTTCTTGGACTAATAGACATTAGACAATGGCTACAAAACAGAAGATTTCGAATTTGGATATAATGCAATCATTTCCCCAGATTAGAAACTTATAATGGTTTAACTTGTTCCAATATTCTTTTATTAAAAAGTAACATGTTTTTTAGCGCATAATATCCTATGCCTGTTTAAGAATGTAAGATGGCAGAAGAAGTTGTTACATATTTAGAAAGGTTGAGGAAGAACTTGGAAATTACTAGCAAAACTGTTATTCCAATTCACAATACGATAACTTACGAATGTTTTAGTGCAATATATTCTTTTGTATATCTTTGTTTTTCTTGGTTATTCGACAGATTTAATTGTAGTCCAACTTTGCTTTGTGCAGTGATTTTACATTTTGACCTGACCAAAGACATTTAACACAATACATTCTCTACTGTCTAATCATTCGTCATTTGCACATCCATAACTCTAGGAGCGAATATCAATCTGTTACTCACTAAGGAAGTTACTTCTATCTAGGTATGGTATAAATCCCATTAATTTATTAAATTCTCTATTGGAATTATATATGTAAATTGAATACTTATTAGATTACAAAAATATAGAATAATTCATTTACCAGTTAAATTGGAAACTGATCACTATTTTGGGGGAGTTAAGTACGTAAATTGAGTGCTTCTTAGATTGCAAAAATGTAGGGGAATTTTGTACCTAAATTGAGATAAAAAGACTACTGGTTCCACTAAGTTTTCCTTTCTTTAAGTAATTTGTTTAATTGTACAAACAATTAATTCGATAGAAGATTTTTTTTTTTTTTTGGAAATTACATTATCTGTGTAGGATCAGCTTTCCACTGTGGTAGAATTAGACTTACTCCTGTAAAAAGACTACAGAAAAATACTACTGTAGTAGGATATTACTGCGAAACTCCGCAAACTATCTCTAGAGAGAAATTACTTTTGCTCAAATAAGAAGTGTTTAAACATGTATAACATATAAATTCCAGTTAAATTACTAGTTTTAATAAATGCGTATATACCGCAATTCTTGCTTTTATTTCTTACATGTTAAGCTCTAAGATACGCACTTTCGACTTTTACAATTTTAACTGCAAACTTACAGTAGTTATCTCTAGAGAAAATTACTTTTGCTCTAATAAAAAGTGTTTAAAAATATATAAGTTCCATTTAAATTACTAGTTTTAATATGTACGCATAAATCGCTATTCTTACTTTTATTTCTTACATGTCAATTTGTAAGAAAGGCACTTTCTACATTTCTAACCGAAAACTTACATCTCTTCTTTGCAAGAATTGACGGAAATATGTGTGTAAATTGAGTACGTTTTAGATTAGAAAAGTGATTAAATATGTGGAATTTGATACGTAAATTGAGATACAACAGTTATTAAATCTCTGGTTAAACACTAGCTTTTTTTTTTTTTTCCCCTTTCTTTAATTGCATAAACAATTAGTTCGACAAAACATATTATTAACTATTTCGTCGTAAATTGCGTTAGATAACAGATCCAACGACTTTAAGCAGTACCAAAAAGAAAACGATATATTAGATTCTATAAATATAGTTGATCGATAAACAAAACAAAAAATTATCTTAAAAAGGAAAGTGGAGATTTAACTCATAGTGGAGTCCTTTGTAATTAAGTGTTAATCGGTCATCGACAGAGACAACATGGGATCGCACAAAGTGTTAAGTGTTTCTCAGCTCTATGGAAGAAAAGTAAAACCTACTAACGAACGATTTGGACTGTGGTTATTATTAGAAAACTTGGACAACTTAATTACAAATGATTGTATATTGTGTATGTGTTTAAAAAAAAAAAAAAATAAGGACTGTTCGGTTATTATCGGCTCTGTAGTTCGGCTGTCCTCGGTGTGTTTTGTATAATAGGTTAAATAGATTTTTCTTAAAGAAGGAAAATGGAAATTAATTGTAATTGCTTACCAAAAACCTTACACAGGTAAGTGACTCATAAATCAATATACTGTATTAAATGTCCAATATACTTGATCGATAAAAATAGATAAGTATGTTGTATAAGAAGGAACCATAGATTAAGTTTTAGTTTATTGTTTACCAAAAAAAACTCATCTGTTTACCAAAAAAAACTAAGTATCTGTCTAGTGATTAAATATGCGGAATTTGGTATGTAAATTGAGATACACCAGTTATTAAATCACTAGCTTTTTTTCCTTTCTTTAATTGCATAAACAATTAGTTCGATAAAACATATTATTAACTATTTCGTCGATAACAGGTCCAACAACTTTAAACTGTGCCAAAAAAAAAAAAAAACAATAACCGTTATATTGGATTCTATAAATATATAATGAGCGATAAAAAAAAAAAAAAAGAAAGGAAAATGGAGATTTACATTGTAATTGCTTACCAAAAACCTTACACAGGTAAGTGACTCATAAATCATGTATACTGTATTAAATGTCAATATACATGTGATCGATAAAAATAGATAAGAAGGAACCATAGATTAAGTTTTAGTTTATTGTTTACCAAAAAAAAAAAAAAAAAAAAAAAAAACTTACATAAGTATTTGTCAATAAATAAATAAAATAAAATAAAAAAATATATTATAATTAGGAATTACATCGCAAACATTGTGCACACATAGAGGTTAATAAACTTTTGTACGAATGGAAAAATACAGGTTAATGAACCCTGGCCAGGGGTACGTGGGGCAGAGCCTCTCTTTAAGTCTCTGTGTATATATTTTATATATCTATAGAGAGAGAGAGAGTGAGAGAGAGAAAGGATATGAGAGAGATGAGGGAGAAGTATGTGGGTGAGGTATAAGGATCTAAAGAAAACTACTATTGCCAAGTTACCACTATAGCTGAGTGGTGTAAGTGATGGACTTGGATGACGAAGGTTGTGAGATCGCTTTTGCTGACCTAAGCAAAAAAAAAAATTAATTTTTAATATTTCTTCGCTTACAGGAAAAGGGGATGGGGAGGGGGTGGGGGAAAAGTTGGGAATAGGTTGGGGGAGGGGAGAGGGATCATGTGGTGGGAGAGGGGTAACTAGGGCGGTGAGGGGGGTGGTGGATCATGGACAGGGAAGGTTGGAAGGTAGAAGGCGAGGGGGGTAGGTGAGGGAGCAAAAATCTGTCCTGGAACCGGCAAACATATACTACTTATACCCAAGGTTGAAAAGTGATATAAATTCCAAATTTGGCCCATATTTGTATAAATTCTTAGGTTTGCTCCATAATCTATACGTCGCTTCATACGATTAGCAGTATCATTTGTGTCTGTGGCTTGTTACGCGGTAGATACAGAAAACATGGACTCTGTGACGTGTTGTTTGTATGGTTGTAAAAAGTCATAACATTTTCGTTGCAATGAAAAAAAATCCCATTTTTGCTGGGATGGGCAATGTGATACTGAAAATATAAATTGTTACATAGATACAGATAATGTTCGATTTGCAGATGCTTTATATTTTCTTATTTAGCAAAGTAATGCCTAATTTTCCCAGCGGGCTTAACCAGATTACTTCCAGCTACCAAATTACATGTCATGGACATGGGCTGAAGCACCATTAACATTTTTTAAACGAATATAAAATTTAGCTGTTAGACGCGAGACTCGAACTGGGAACCTCCCAGTTACAAGTCCATGCTCATAACCACTACACCAACAACCGCCACTCTCTTTTCTTATTAAATGACTCTTCTAATACAGCATCATATTGCTGATATAATAGTTTTTTTTTGTTTTTTTTTACAAAGACAATAAATTACATTTCCCCCAAAATAATGAGTGTAAGATCGCTACTGATTGTAACAGAGAAAGGGGGCAGGAGGCCAAAAAAAAAATTTAAAAAAATCGTGCAGTAATTTGCCAGAATTAAATTGATTTTTACATTTGTAAATAATTACTGCAATTAGATTTTATATTTCTGTAATTGTGATGTCGTTGGGTCGTTTGATAAAAAGAGAAGAGCTTTTTTTTTATAGTAGGTAGGGTGGAATGTAAATAGGTTACTTAAGGGTCGGAGTTTTATTTCTTATCAGTAATTGGAATAAAATATTGTCCATTCCCTTTAATGAGATCAATTAGTTTTGTAAATTGGTATTAATTTTATTTATTATACTGTTCTTTTTTTATTTTTTTTATCGCTTATTGGTTGTTAATTATTTATTATTATATTGCCTGATGGGCTTTATATCTATTTATTTATTACTTTCTCTTACAGCTGAATGTTTGTGTAAATCGCTTATTAAGGAAATAAAAGTTCGTAGCGAATAATGCATATCGATCTATTATATATAACATGCAAACTTTTTCTTCTTTCATTGTCGCTACAGGACCTGGGGCCTCCTCAACGATTCTTCGCCACTCATCCCCATACCTCGCCTTGCCCTTTGTTCCTTCACTCCAATCAGTTTCAGTTCCTCCTCCCACATCATTACTCCAGCTTAAACAGGATATTCATGTTCTTCTGGCTCCTTGTGGTTTGCCGTATAACATGCGCATGCCCACCTAACTCGGTCTGCTTTTTTTTAATGAAGGTTACGAAGTCTTCTTCATCAAAAAACATCATTAAATTCGGTACACTGATTGTGAACTATTGTTTGAAACTTTCTTTCTAGAAATTCATTTAAAGAAGTTTATGGAAGGCGTGAGGAAGGTTATCCTTTCCTCCAAAAAGATCATTTTATTAAGTTTAGAGTTACCCATTTGTTGTAAAACTGAAAACAAACATTAAGTATAAATATTATAAGTTTGAAAAGAAACTTGTCAATCACATTCTTGTAAATTGCAGTAAGAGAAAGCCGTGTGAGTGTTTCACACGAGATTTTTTTCTTATTCTTAAACTTTCAAATTTGTAAAAACATTTTTATCTCATTGTATTATCTTGTTTAGCGTTCGTGGTTAGGAGATGTATTAACAATTCAGTCTAGTTTTTTATCACTTGTTGTGTTTAAGGGTGGTAACACTGTCAGTTAACACGCGATATCCGCCACTCATGTTGGCGGCCATTTATATACCAAAAAGATTGTTCTAATGATTTGAAATTTTATTTTTTTTTATTTACCGAATTTTCTCTAGATGTATGTTTCTTTTTTAGGAAGTTTAGATATTGATTAAAGTAAAAACTATTTAGAATATTTGAAAAGTATATAAGATTTTAATTATTAACGTTTAACTAGTTGTTAAAGGTAAAGTTTACCTTTCGGTTCAACTACAAATTATAAAGTTTCCCCTGTATACGGTGAATTTTAGGATTTTTTTAGTATTCTTAATATTCAGCTTATTTTTCAGCAATTGTTTCAGAACTTTAATAAAATGTTAGAGAGTTTTATAAAAATACTCTTATAAAATAAAGAGTTTTTAACTTTGTTAAATTGATTTATAGAAATTTCCAAACTTTGCGGTTTCATAACTGAATCTCAGAAGATCTAATCATTCTTCGCTTTACATATGCTCTCGGTTTATTATTATTATTTAATTGTTCTCTTATCCGCCAGTGTCGCCACGGGTATTTTGAGCTGATACTGCAAACAGAACCACCATCCAAAGATTTACGGAATTCGTAATGGTAGCCGGATGAGGGAGAGGTGGAAATGTTGATAATGACGTAAAATGGTGGAATTTGGACAACACAAGTACTGCCACTGCAAAGTCGACGTTTATATTTTCACGTTTTTACTAAATAAAGAGAGGAGAGATAATGGAGTATAGTGTGACCGTGCCAGTCAGTTGATGATAATTGTGTTGATGGGTAGCGTGGTGAATGGTGTAGCGTTGTTGCTGTGTCACTTGAAGAATGATTTGGCAAGTTAGAACTCTTATTTGTTCTAACGATTTGTAAACTAAGAGTGAAGGAGCGTTTAGGTTGTGAGAACCCCCCCTACAGGCACATACAGAATCATACATCCGAATTATTAACGATTCACCAAATTACAACAAAATTCTGACTTTGTGGATTTCAACGAATAATTATAGCCTTCAAAGATTAAGTAATTCGCTACCGGCCAAAATTCCCTATTTAATACTCTCAAAATCCTCCATGATTTAATGAGTAATTACGATAAAATCCCATCCCATCGCTTCTTCCCTATTGAAGATCAGTCCCCCCCCCCCCGTATTCTGGAGACCCAGAAAATTTTATTCCCATTTAACCCATAAGTTACTATTCGCACATATTCAATCTGAATGTGATTTTTTTTCTACGCAAATGCGGCCGAGAGGCTGAAACACCAGCTCAAGTACTGGGTAGTTGTCCGAGTAACATGCTTCTTGTCACTTGACGCCACCACCGTGTAAAGCACACACTGATGAGCTTCTAAATGACAAAGGATATGAACGTTGCCAGGAAATATGACATTGACACCGAGGGATCAACAAGGTATGCATGCAGATAACGTAGCATTCAAAAAAGGATCAAAGGAAGCAGTGATGATTGACCCTACAGTGAGTGCGGTATGGAAATAATGATGAGTACCAAGCCATGAGCATTCATCTCGAGAAGAAGTCCAAATAAGAAAAGTGAATCCTCTACTACCGGGAAAAATTCAGGGAGCAATTTGGGGAAAGAGAATTTCAGGTCCATGGACTTTGGTTTGGGTGAAGGGGCCCCATACCGAGGATGACCTTAGACTTCTTCAAGGAGGTAGGCATTGATCAGGAGAATTTGATGAGAATAGGTGAGTCCATAATTATAGATTCTTTGGGGATAATTAACCACCAAATCTACGGTTGACGGAGGGCCTCCACTTTTATGTACCCTCTTCCAAGATACAGAGATACAGTATAGGGATGTAGACTTACTTTTCCCCCTTAAAAATTGAAGAAGTGCCTTTGATATGACAACTTAGTGTTATCTAAACGCTAAAGCGTGTATATAACAGACTATACATATTTCTGTGTATATTATATTCCTCGATGTTAAATGTTTGTTTTCGATTGTCTTGTGATTGATGAGTACGCTGTGTGGCCCAGCAACTCAACTCAGTTGAGCAGCCTCATTGGCTTTAGATCGTTCACCTCTCTCTGCATATGTTATTCTTCTTCAATAAATCCCACTAAATTTTCATGGGCCCCTTTTTTGGCCCATAGTGATATAGTTGTTGCGCTTGGTTCCGCACTGCTGGAAAGCATCAGAGATATTGGAAAGCATCATTTAAGTGTCTTAATCTTTGAGTGTATCAACTAAATTTACTCTTTGCAAGTCTATGTTATCACACTGTTTGATGATGGGCGAACGCCCACATGACCACAAAAAGAAGCAGGCTATCACGGAAAATATCTCTGATCCTAGTTATATAAGTTGATACTGAAATTCCAAACTAAACTTTCTTGACCTACTAATACCGCACTAATCCAAAAAAGTACTTTCTCGCGTTTTAAACTCGAACTGTGTTGCAATTTTCTCGAGAAATAAACAAAGATTTTTTGAAAATATCTAACCTAGGAAATACATTTTGACATAAATTATGCTCTATCAGTTGCAAAGATGCATATTTGTATTTATTGGATGGTTGTTGTTTTTTTTAATATTTAAATAATTCAAATGATTCAGAAAGTTTTAACGTAGGTTTTGTTATAAAATCACATTTAATTACAAGTGTTAATTAAAATGGATGGAACGAAAAGTTAGCTATAGGTAGATTCCTGGTTGATCAATAGCCAAGTACTCCCCCACCTGTACTCTCTAGATATTTCACGGAGAGAAACCTTTTTCAAGATTCTTTCTATTTTTGTTAGATCTTGAATTTATATTGATCATTTTATTATGTTTTTCTTAATTACGATCTAATTGATTGTTTTTTTCAATTGTAATTGCTGGCGATGTTAAATTTCAAATTCATATGTCCTAACCATAGATATACAGGTGGTGGAGGGATAAGTGCCAACTACCAACAGAGGCAGATAGAAAATGATTACTGATTGTAGAGAGACCAGTAATATTGAACAAACAATTGAATTTTAGCATCTCAGAACCACCTAAAAATAATTTTTTTTTTAAGAAAAATGTTATAAATAAAAGTGATAGGTTTTATATCTGGGACCAGTTAGTATTCCAAGTTTAATTAAAGGAAATCGTTATGATCGTTTTCGAGAAAATTCCAACTCTGTAAAATCACACTTCCTTTAACCAATTTTCTTCAACTTTGGAATTCTAGCAATGCTCAATTGATATCAGAGATATTTTCCGTGATAGCCTGCTTTTTTTTGTAGTCATCGACCGGTTTCAGATGTTCGCCCTTCATCAGGATTTTTTTTTTGTCGACAGTGTGATAACATAGATTTATCACACTGTTTGACAAAAAACGTCCTGACTGGCAAAACTGGTCGATGACTATAAAAAGAAGCAGGCTATCACGGAAAATTCTGTGATGCTTTCCAGCTTTGCAGAACCAACTATTAGTACTTTAGAGGAAAGCTTAACGCTACGGTTCTCTACAAAAGAAAATATTTCAAATAAAAGTAAATAGATATTCACGATAAATGTACAGATGAAGTTAAAAGAAAAATCATTGGAGCCGTTTTACGAAGAACCATTCAGTAAAATGGCACGGCTTTCGCTTTACTGAATGGTTATTACCCGAAATCTTACCCGGTGTGAGATACGGTGGGTAGTACCTAAAACGGAATACCAAATTTGAGCTTACAGCGATTTAATCGTTTTTGAGATATTGTGTTCACACGCACACACACACACACACGATCATTCGCTGAAAATAATTTTTACTTTCTCTTACTCCTAGTAAGAGGAAGTATTGTGATCGTGTCAAATTTTCAATATCGAGTTTTCACCGGAAATATCCGTGTGTGTGTGTGTGTGTGTGTGTGTGTGTGTGTGTGTGTGTGTGTGTATATGTATGTATGTATGTGAATACCACAGCTCAAAAACGAAAAATTGTAGAAAGCTGAAACTTGATATTCCGTTTAGGTATCACCATGGATCTGACATTACGTTATCTATCAAAATTCCTCAACCGGAAGTACCATATTGCTAGTTTTTTTTTTTTCACTTTTTTGCGCTTTTCTCAAAAAATGGCTCCGACGATTTTCTTCAAAACTTTGTATATCAACTACAACATACAAAGAGCTACAAGTTTTATTTGGAATGTTTCTCTGGGAAAATTCATTTAAGGGCAGTTGTGGGGGTGAGGTGGGATTAGGTTTTCATCTAAAGTGCTATTTCAGTTTGTTAGACAATACTATCATCTAAATAATATTAATTAGAATTAAATATGTTGTTGAAATTCCGAGTTTCAAAAAAATTAGATGACTAGAAGTGCGTTTTTACTTTACCACTTTACTAAATAATTTTTTCATCATATTTTTGCGTTTTTCTCAAAAATAGCTTCGACAATTTTCTTGAAACGACATATATAAAGTACACGTACAAAGATCTACAACTTTTATTTGAAACATTTCTCTGGAAAAATTCATATAAGGGCCATTTTTAGGATAGTCGTGGGGGTTATGTTTTTTCTCTGAAGTGCTATCATAGTTGGATTATACAATTCTATTCATCCAAACAAACTTAATTAGAAATAAATAAATTGCCCAAAATTCCTAGTTTCAAGAGAATTAGTAAACCGGAAGTGCGCTTTTACTGAACAGTTTTTTTCTTTTTCAGTTTTCAGAATTTCATTGAATTTATTACACAAACTATAAAATTTGTAAATTATACTTTTAAAATCTGGGGTAAGAGATAGTTGTGTTGTTTTACACCAGATTTTTCACATCCAGAAATCATGTATTTCCGGTGAAAAGACAATTACGTAAATTTGACACGATCTCAACATTTCCTCCTCACTAGTAATAAGAGAAAGTAATGAAAAACCTACGTTACTTGAAAGCAAATTTAGCCTTGAATGCTCTCTATATTTAATAAGGTAATTAATCTATTATCTATTGTGAAATTTGAGGGGAAAAAAAGAAGAAAAATATGTTACAAAAAGAAATAAAGGAAGCACCAATTTTAGAAGGGACAATATGGGAGTGGTGTGTGAGAATAGCTGTATTTGAAGAATAGTAGTCTGTACTTTTAGGACATAAAACAGTGTGTACTGTGCACGTGGGGTCTAATGGGTCTCTCCCAGTCTGTTGTATTGTTGTCATCATTTTCTCTCCTGCTTCTCTTTATTTCTTTCTTCTACTTCCTTCTCTCAGGCCCAGTATTTCTTTCAGTATGTGAAAGAGGATAAGAAACAAAATAGGCTGAGAGGAGGAAGAGAATGGAGAGTATTCAAGAGTAGAAGCACTAGTGAAAAAAAAGAAGAATTGACTGCAATAGAAATGCAGCCACACTCGAAATGTTCCTCTTGTATAGACGACATACATGCTGAATGGTATTCGGCGTTCAACTGGCTGAGAGAGAGAGAGAGATATTAGGAGAGAGAGAATAGCTTGCTACATTTTCTTTTCTCTTCCACCTTATTTTTCTTTTTTCTCTTTCTTTTCTCTTTGAAAAAATAAAAAACAAAACTGTAGCTTGGCATGTTGAAAACGGGTCGAATTTTAAAATAAGCTACTAATTCTTTTGGAATCGCATTTAATTCAGTTGCTTTGTATGAAACTTTGAATTCCTCCATAGTCTTCAATATTATTTTACAAAAAATAAAAAAAATAAAAAAAAAATCTAACAAATACGTAAATATAACTCCATACGATTCCCAGAAATGATGTCAGTTTCATTTAGTATTTTCAGATGAAACTATGTTTCTCAATTTTAACATCTTTTAGCAATGTTTTTGTGTTTGTTACGATCAAAGCGGTCAGTAAAGCGGTGAATAAAGCATTCAGTGTTGTAAATTGGATGTTGAGGTTCGGTCATACAAAAGACTTAAATTTCTACCGACATTTCAGCAAATTTATTGCCTTCTTCAGGGTCTGTACAAAGGTTTTAATACAAATCAGAAAAATTAGAAACAACATAAAATATGAACTTAAAATAAATATTTTCAAAATAAAAATTTTTTTAAAATAAACTAAATAAAAAGTGTGATATATATATAGTACATTTAAATTTATTTTAAACTATTGTTGTAGAACAGATCAATATTAAACTACATCAAACTATTGAAACTTTGACAATATGAGGCATATATAAGAGTAAAGTATGGAAATATTAAGTAGTAGAAATACAAAAAATTAAATTAAGTAGAAATAAAAGTAAGTTATTTCCATACTTTACTCTTATATATGCCTCATATTGTCAAACTTTCAATAGTTGTGATTTAGTTTAATATTGATCTGTTCTACAACAATAGTTTACAATAAATTTAAATGTGCTATATATATCATACTTTTTATTTAGTTTATTTATATAGTTTATTTAAAAAAAATTTTTATTTTGAAAATATTTATTTTAAGTTCATATTGTATGTTGTTTCTAATTTTTCTGATTTGTATTAAAACCTTTGTACAGACCCTGAGGAAGGCAATAAATTTGCCGAAACATCGGTAGAAATTTAAAAAGAGTTCTTTTGTATGAGCAAACCTCAACATCCAATTTATAACATGTTTTAGCGATATATAGTACCCTAATTAAACCACAATTATTTTCATGTTCCACATAAAAATGTAAAAAAATGTGTCGGTTTCCTTAATTAGAGAGGGTTGACCCCAGCAGTATTAGAAGTTTACCGCCTATACACGGTGTTCGCGTATTTTTTCTTCCAGTGGGAGCTGACGAGTGCTTCCCTCTGCCAGATTACTTCATTTTTATTTTTGTTCTTCCTCAGTCTCTTTCTTCAATTATCTACTTTCTGTAGCCCCCTTCTTTTTGTTTTATTTTACCCATCCTCTGAGTTTTAAAAGGAAGAAATAAGGAATTTAAAACGATAAAATATCCTTTTAGATTGGCCAGACCAATATCTATTTTGATAACCCCAACAAAAGGGGAAAACGTAGAATATAAATTGATGTTAGTTTCTTTTTTTTTTTTCCTTCACCTTTCTTAAAAAAAGTGATAATATTAACATGTGTGGCGTATTAGTGTGATGTGATGAGTGTAGCCGAGTGATGGGCGGGGAGGATGGGTAATAGTAAAAGATAGGTAAGGTAGTAGCTTCAGGCGGTTGGACGTTGTTCTTTTGGTGTCCAACAGTGATGGTTAATACCGGCGCTCCAATAGAGGTAACAGTATTGTAGTTAAGTGGGGGAAGCCGTGTGAAAGGCAGGCTGATGCAGGTTCCTCTCTTGCAAGCTTTCTTCTTCTACTACACCGAGAGCCGAGAGACTTGTTCCTAAACCACATTCCAAACCATGACTAACCACCCAACAGTTCTAAATCGTGTTGGCTCGTTCTCTCCAAGATAGTTAGGTATTCCTTCTTTTTTTTCCCTTTAACCTTCTTTTTTCTATTTTGCAAGTTTCCATTATCATATGCCATAATATCACCTTGTTCATCGGCTTTATTTTTAGTATCACCTTTAAAATGTTCATACATCTGTTAATTATGTCGCTTATAAATTTTAATGATTTAATGACATTCGCTGTAGAATATATGGCGTATTATATCAAATGAAAACGGCAGTTTTTTCCCCCATACTTAATTGGGATATGATCTTACCATGAATTCTTTAATTTCTCCCCAAGCATAATTAATGCTATTAATGGCTATATTAAATGCTTTATTTTGTTATATTTTTATCCGAAGAGTTTGACAAAATAAAAAGCGGCCGAAATATTACCTTGATAGTAGGCGAAAGATTTGTACTTATTCTGACCAAATTACATCATCTCGAATTAGGACCACAATGGAACTCAGTCCTATATAAAAAATTACCGCAATTATTTTCCACTGCAGATGTGTCTTGTGGATTAAAACCAGAATTTTAAAAGAGAGTTTCCTTTTCAAAAATCAAGCAAGATCAAGCAGTGTATGTGGTGGTTACAAAGCAGATCGCTTGACCCAAATACTGGTTGGGCAATTTAGTTATCTATCTAAAATAAATTTGTCCCCCGCCCCAAAAAAAGTTTCAAATGTGCAGTTTGTGTTTCAAGTTTAAATAAAATCTAATAAACGTTTTTGAGAAAATCCCCCCCCCCCAATCTCAAAAACAATTTTGCAAAGTTGCATTTCCGTTAACCCGTTTTCTTCAAATTAGAGGAAAGCTTAATGTTACTGCTCCCTCCATATCCTTTCCCCCCTCCAAAAAAACAAAAAAAAAAAACAGTTTCTCTGAAAAAATGCTTTAACCAGAAGTATTTATGTATGTTAGATATTACATGGTGTTTAAAGAAAGTCGTTAGAACCATTTTAGAAAGAGTAAACAAATTTTACCACAATCTTCTGTCTCTCTTTCAAAGTACCTCTACCATTCACTGTCCGGTGATGGGCATTCTTCCCTGGCAACCCTGTTCCCTCCAGGTACATAGGGGATCTTTTTAGACCGTACCGACCCTCTCGGGTATACCGGTCCCCCGTTGTAAGCAATGGGATCGTTTAACATGAGAAGGCTGTCACTACTAGTGGGTGGCTGTAGTCTCTCACTGGCAGAGGTGCTCCCCGGGCACACCTCCGCTTGACCCATTTAAGGGTAGGTCGAGATACGCTCAACCAGCGCGCAAAGTGATCACACGAAGATCACACTTCACTCCCAGAAGCTAGAGAAGACAAACTCTAGCAGGCTCTGGTAAACTGCGCACACCCAGCAAGTGTGCTACCAACTTACGGGCTGGTTCCGGGGTTCCATTTTATACAGCGAGTCTCCTCCCGCTCAACTCATGACTGCAGTCCTTGGAGCTGCTGTTTAAACCACGACCACTACGAATCCTACCTCAATTGCAGAGGCGCCACAGACCAACGTTTTTTTGTTTCTAGAAGTATGCAGTTCTGAGATACTTCTAGATTTTTAATATCCGCACATTGGAAGTGCCCGTCCATCTACTGATTCCTGCCCATTGCCTGAAGAACAGGGGTGTCAGTAACCCAGGATACTTACAGACAACCCTGCAAGGGGAAAGGATCAAGATGGGTTGGGGTGAGGGAATCCCCAACCTGGAGAGCCAGGGCTGATTGCACCCCGAAGGGTGGGCGATGGAGGCGCCACAGACCAACGTTTTTTTGTTTCTAGAAGTATGCAGTTCTGAGATACTTCTAGATTTTTAATATCCGCACATTGGATTAGAGCATGTTTTATCAGAAAATACGTCAGTTCCTATGCATTGTCTCCCTTGTAGTCGCCTTCTATGACAGGCAGGGAATACCGTAGGCCTATTCTAGAGCCGAGACCTACACGGCCACCGATGATGGGCAGTTAGTTTTGTTTGTAACGAGAGAACACACCCGCAGGCCGGCACTGCACTGCAGAAGACTCCGAGAGGTGCAATAGATCAGGTCGCAGCGCAATATCTCTTGGTTGAATCAGCTAAATCTATCAGATGCAATGCTGGTATCTAATGCTTGGATTTTGTCCGTCTTAGCATGCTTATTTTGCTTGAATCAACAAGCGTGATGTTTTGACAGAAACTTTAACTTGACGTCACTCTCTCTACATGAAATTGATAGCCTCAATCTGACGATGAATGAGAATCCAAAACCTGTCAGGAACAAGCAACATAAGCATTCTAAGATGGATAAAATCCCAGATTATTGTCCAGCATTGTGGACCCATCCACATATTCAACAATGGTAACTAAATGTTAATATTAACGATTTTTTTCGTTTTTGAAATATTTTCTTCGAATGAAGGTGAGATTGATGGACTTTGTAAAAATCTATTTCCGGTGAAAATGACTTTCAAAAATTTAACACCAAAAAGCAATACGTAAAAATGAGTTCCTTTCGGAATATAACGAGAGTTGGAAAAAATTCAAAATAATGGCCGCTTTGACCTTATCCTAAGCTTAGCTAAAATTTTTTAAATTGATATCCCATAATAACAAATGAAAGAACATAATATTTTGCAGAAAATAATCTTCAACATTTTAAATTCTATCCAGTTTAATCAGTTTTTGACAAAAATATGACAAATATCAATTACAAATAAAGTAATTGCGGTAATTTTTGATATTGGACTGAGTTCCATTCTGATCCTAATTCGAGATGATACAATTTGGTCAGAATAAGTATGTCTTCTCCTAGTAACTAGGTATTATTTCGGACCGTTTTACTTTATCTTACTCTAATAAGAGGAAGTATTGTAATCGTATCAAATTTTCGATATCGAGTTTTCACAGGAAATATCCGTTTTGAGGTCCCCTGAGACAAAAAAAAAAGTTTTTTAGCAAATGGTCTGTGTGTGGTGTACGTATATATGTTAACAACATAGCTCAAAAACTAAAAATCTTAGAAAGTTCAAACTTCATATTTCGCTTATGTATCACTATGAGATCCGACAGTAGGTCATCTGTCAAAATTCCTCAACCGGAAGTACTACTTTACTAGTTGTTTTGTTTCACTTTCTTGCTATTTTCTCTGACTCTACTCCATTGATTTTCTTTAAACTAGGAATATGAACTACACATATAAAGAGCTACAACTTTTAGATGAAACATTTCTCCTAGTAAAGTCATTTAAGGGAGCTTTTAGGGAAGAGATAGAGTGATGTTTTTCTATAAAGTGCTATCATAGTTGAATATTCAATTCCACCATCCAAACAAAATTAATTAGAAATAAATAGATGTCCAATATTCCGAGTTTTTAGAAAATTTGTAACCCGGAAGTGCACTAATAGTTTTTCAGTTTACGATGAATTTCGACGATTGCTGACGAATTTCATTAAATTTGGTATACTAACTATAAAATTTGTTAATTACAATTTTGAAAACTGGAGTAAGGGAAAGCTGTGTTAGTGTTTCACACCAGATTTTTTTTATTTTGTCAAACTCTTCAGATAGAAATATAACAAAATAATGTTTTATTGATTATACGGTTTGTGTAAGCTGTGTAGTATTATTTGAAAAAATATTTTCTATTTGATATGATCATAAGTCGAGAGTGTTGGACGTCACATGGTTGATTTAATTCTTGCGAAACCATTTCACTGTTAAACGGTGATGGATATGATTCCCGGTTAGAGGATTATATGGTTTTCCGTCCTCTCCCCCCGAATAATGCGTATTATTGGAAAGCAACCTGTTGCAAATACCAGAAGCTCGGTATGGGGGATGATGATTTATGTAGTAATTCCTCCAGGATATGGGAAGTCCTCCAAATAAAATCGGCATCTTTCCAGTCTCACCCAAAATTCCTCCTTCTTAAATTCTTCTGGTTCCTCAATAAAATGTAAACTGTGAACTTGCTAGGATATTTCACGTTTGTTTGTAAACTATTTTACAATATCAGGGAAATATTTATTATTAATATGATTTTCCGATTCCAGAGTATTTTCAAAACATTCGTTACCATGGTAATTTCATTAAGAAAAGTCTGATTCGAGTTTCCGTTCATTTTCTTTATCATCTATCTATTTTTTTTAAACGTACTTGAATGTATATAAGCCTTTAACCGTTGGTCTAGTGGCGAGTGCACTCGCCTTTGGTGCAAGAATTCAGGATTGATTACTGTAAGAACGTGAAATGTAGAGAGCAAAAACGTGAGGAAAAAATGGTGAGCTATAGTTAGTAGCGCACCTTGTGAGCGATGGCCAGTACTAAATGGCGGTGGAACTAAGGCGTGCTTACCAGAAGCTCTCCATTAAAAAAAAAAAATACGTTGGCTGGCAATCCTTGGCTCTTTATGGGCTGTTGCGTCAAAGGTTTTTTTTTCTTGTATATCATAAACACATTGGCTGCCGTATTGATTATTCAAACGAGCCATATATGGCACGGGTTTTTTTTTAATTAATACATATTTAGAAAATCTTTTTAATTGATATCTATTTTAGTTTACTAATTGTTTGGTGTAATTTCCGTATTTACTACCGAAATACATGCACGCGGCATGAAGATACATTTCTTCCATCACTGCCTCGTATATATCTAGATACATAATGAGCAAGTTGTAACAGGCTTATTCTTGTTCACTTATATGAGACACCTTATGCAAACTCGGCTTTACTGTGACTGTCCAAAGAGCTAAGGTTCAAAGTAAAATGGTTTACTTTGAATACAGGACTTGGAACAAGTACTGGATTGTAGATTTTATTTATTTATTATCCTATATATCCATTAATGTATTCCTTGCATGTAACTTCTCCTAACACTTTGATAGTATTGGAAAATTGTGAGAGGAAGACATTTTTTTTTTTTCTAAATAATACTGCGGCCAGAATTGTGTATCACTATTGGATTAACAAAGAAAAAAAAATTTCTTAAGATTCTGATAAATCTCTGTGAACTTTTGTATTACTTTCTTGATTTTCACCAAAACGCGCCTTTTTTTTGGTAGAACCTAAATATAAAGTTTCAGTTTTTTGAATTATGCTGACCACACAAATATGCATAGATCAATTTTTAATACTATTTTTTCCGACTCAAGAGACCGCAAAAAGTTATTTTCAATGACAACTCGATATCGGAATATCGATATGATTGCAATAAATCCAGTGGTAAAAAGGAAAAAAAAGAACTGTGAAACACTGACAACACTTTCTCTTATCGTAATTAATATATTTAATTAACGGGTATTCCTTAAAATTACGATCCTTAAGCTAGCCATAAAAAAAGAAAAAGGCTGGTGTTGGTTATACGTAACTAACTGAACATTTTATGTGCCCTCTGTTACAGTCACAAAGCTTTTAGCATCTGTAAAGTGGCACTTTTTGGTTTATTGATTTTTCTTCAAATTTGGAATGCGTTTAATGTATTTAACAATCATACTAATAAAGTAGAACCGCACATTATATTGAAGTGGACTTTAGAGGAAAGTTTAGCGCCACTGTTTCCCCAGACTTACTCATGGGGAAGTCAATTCAATTTAATGTGTGCGGAAAGTTTAAAGAAAATCGTTGGAGCGGATTTCTTCGTAGAAAATCACAAAAATTGGAAAAAAAAATAATAATAATAATTCAGTAAAAAACGCATATCCGGATTTCTAGATTTTGCCCAAAGCCTTCGTGTCAAATGCGATGGTAGTAATAAAAAAAAAAAAAAAAAAAAAAAAAACTAAAAACAATACCAAGTTTTTGAGGTCCCTGTGATTTTTCCTCGTGTTGTGAGATATTTTGTGTACACGCACACTAATCGCTAAGAACCTCATGTGATCTCACAAAACATGTACATCTGGTGGAAACTCAATTTCTAAAAATTTTGTAATATTGACGATCACAATACTTCCGCCTTTCTAAGGAGTAAGAAAAAGTAGAAAGCAATCGACCAATAATTTTAGTTTAATTATTTATTTATTCTTATTTATTAATAGAAATTTTCTGCAATTACTAGATTCAATTAGTCTTGTAATCATAAATTTCAATTTCAATATTTTTTTCGCCAGTTTTCTATTATGGCCATAATACAATAGATAGCTTGTATATTGGCAGTAAAGAGTCGATCTTCTCTCTCCGTTCCAAATATAGTATCAGGACTAGAGACAAGCTGTAGTATATTGTGTGCAGAATGGCTATAGTAGTGGTTTTGGCGGTGTTTGACCACTTTGGTTGGTTAGTTTGCTGTTGTGCGCGCGAGATGTTGATGTTGGTGTGTGTGTGTGTGTGTGTGTGTGTGTATATATGTGTATACATAGGCACTACAAACAACATGATGCGGCGCGGCGGTGTGGGCAAGGCAGACTGGTGGGCTGCTAGTCGTCTCTCTCTGCCTCTCGGCCGGCTGCATTCTTGCCCTCACACATGTTTCTCTTCTTCTCTTGTGGAGTTACACTCTATGTGCTTGTGTGTTTCTGTGTGTGTGTGTGTGTGTGTGTGTGTGTGTGAGTGCGTGTGTGTAGGTCGGTCAACTCTCCCAATGCGTCCCCTACGGCCTCCTTCACCTTCTCATTTCTCTTCATCATCGCCCCATTCCTGCCTTTTATATATATATATATATATATATAATAAAGAGAATTGTGAAAACACCCTACCTTAACATTCTCCATTGTCCTAAACTGCCGTTTCTCTCTGAATGTACGTACTTACGTATTTACGTCCGGTCCATCTCATTTTAAGACCATTCTCTCAATTAAATTCTATTCCTGCACCCGTCTCCCATACTATAGTGTAGTGTAGAGAGTATGCTTTTACTTGCTTGCATTCTCCATGTCGGCACAGAAACACACACACACACACACACACACACACACACACACACAGGTACATCTATACTGCATACCATTCCTCTCACTATATTCTCACCAACTCTATTCTACTGGACACAAGTATTCTGCAATTTTTCTCATTCTCTCACTTCCAGTTTCTCCTTTTCGCACTTTTATTTTCAATAACTCCACTCAAGAGATGATCGTTTTCTGTTAAATATTTTCAGCTTAAGAATGTATGGGAATTTGGGGGTGCCGCAAGGCAGTATTCTAGGTCCTATCCTTTACTCATTATACACTGCAGACATCCCAACATATCCTAATACGATACTATCCATCATCGCACCTATGCTGACAATACTGCTATCCTGTATTCATCAATCATGATTCCATAATAGCCTATAGAAATCTATAAACTCACCTCCTCTGTCTAGAAAAATGGATAAAAAAAAAAAATGGCCTATTAAATTTAATGAAAACAAGTCCCAAAACATCATCTTCACTCTACGATGTATTACTCTTTGCTCCAGTCTCTGATAACCCAGTCGTGTGAGTGTTTCACGCCAGATTTTATTTTATTTTTGTCTCAAGACATTTCGATCTAAGAAGGTCATTAATTCATCATCACTCAAGTTGCTGGTATTTTGATTTTTTATTACTTGGTTACTTATATGACTTTGGGATACAGGTTTGGTATAATATTAAATACGTATATAAAATTGAAGTGATTTCAAGAAATTGTTCGACCCTACCATCGGTAGAATGTTAAAGGGAATTAAATATTTATTAAACACAGGAAGTATGGAAATTTGAGAATTATGGGGAAAAAAAAATTCTGCAACTTGTAATAATGTGACTATCATCAATAAATAGATTTTTCAGATTTCCGCGGTCACTTTCATGAAAAACACTTGAATGTTTTCCGGGTTGAGGCCGCGTCACTGCTGGTTTGCTATGAGCCTCTTCAGGATCGTTACACCTTGAAAATAACGGAAACTCAACAAGTGTTTTTCAATTAGTACTGAAGTTATTACTTTTAATCAGAAGTGACAGAAATTAAAAACTGTTATTACTTTTTCTAAGTAATAATAATCTAACCGACATCTAGCGGCATTATACAAAAACAAATAGCAACGGATTTGAGGTTATACCAAAGTAGAGCAGAGGTGTGTGGCGAAGAATTTGACTTGAATTAAAGTACATTCCTAGTATTCGCACCTTTTCGTATTTTTACTTTCTCTTTCTCCTAGTGAATTTAAAGAAAATAGGTGGAATTATTTTAATCTATTTTGTGAAAAAAAAAATACTTCCGGTTTACCGATTTTGGGTTAAAATCTTTTTGCCATAGCATCTAAACGGAATATCAAACTTGAACTGTCTGCAATAACACAATAATATATCTTCTTATAACTGTAAAACTACTTACAATTATTTAACTAATAATTACGTCATAGGCAGCAATGTTGTATTTAGATATATTAAAGAGTTAATAATATATAATAATGTTGAGTTCTTTTCTTTTGTTTCAGGTAAGAATGCTTCTTTATTTGTCTCTTACTTGTAAGTACTTCCTGTTTATTATCTTTTGTTCTGGTTTATTATTTTATAATGAAATGTGATGATAGTCCTTTCTATATGACCAAATCTTTCTTATTGTGTTTTTTTTATTTTATTTTCACTTTCTGCCAGCCCGTGTTTGTACCTCATTGGCTGCAGTTCTTTTAAATGGAATTTGGCTCAGTGAAATAGAATTTAACTGTTCGCTTTCTATGAAACCTCTTTTTGAACAACATGATTTTTTTTTTCAAGTAATTTTTGTAGTCCAATATATGGATATAAAACACTAAAACTGATGGCACACGTAACTAAGACTGATTCTAATTTATTAAAGGAATAGAGTGCAAATCTTAATCAATTATTTCTATTTCATTTACTGATTAACACTCGTAACTTCATTTTTTTATAATCTTTAATAATATTCTGATATGGCTAGTATAGCTTAAAGTTCATATATCGCAATATAATGTCATTATTCCTCGCTTTAAACGGTGTCGTCTCTTTTTCATCTGAAACGAGAAATTCCCAATTTTCCAGGTCATATCCACAACTTACGTAGAATATATATTCGTTTCCCTACTATTCATTAATTGTTCCCCTACTCGTTGGAGCGATTTCTTGAATGCCCGCCTCTCACAACATCCCCTAGCATGTTTCTGCCCTTTCACGATGTAATGACCGACTGATTTAACTTTTTACCGTTTCTTCTCTTGCCAAACAGTAATCCTAGTTTCGACTAATAGAATTCATCACAATGATATAATAGCTTAGCCCATTTTGTCTTAAGGATTTCCCATCACTCTCTGTCCAATTTATTTGGTGCTCATCCTAAGGTTATGTTCAGTGTACTCAGAGAGTTCTTTACTCCATTTCAGTCGAAGACAATAATAATGCCACAAATGTTTTCTTTCGAAAAACACGCATCTTTCTCCCTTTGCTTTTGTGGTAAAGAAACATTAAATATGGGCCGATTTGCGTTTTTATATTGCGTAAGGACGTAAGTGGTGCTCTATTCATTTAGCTGCCTCCAATCACTTAATCCAAAATTTTCAACCGATGCTCCATGGGGCTTTCCTCCCCCACCCCAACTAAACATTCACAAAGTTTGACCCCAAAATACTAATTAATAAAAATTAAAATCTAATTGTTTTCTCTAATTAATCAGTTTTCATTTTTTTTGTCCGTACAAGACAGCCCTGCCACCACGCAATTTCCATTGCGATTTGATTACAGTTGAATTAATGTTATACATAAGAGAGTTAACATCTATTAATAAAATCCTTTCAAAACCTCTTTATCACTGATTACTTGTTTCAGGCATAAGTTATAAAAAAAAAAGCCCATGGAAATTATTATTATCGCCGCAAAAAATGTTCTTTGTGAAAATTAATCAGTATTTGTATTTTTGAAATTTCCCTCAAATATATGCTCTGGTTTGCGGTTACTCCTACGAGTATTCGTTATTGATAAACCTATTTATGATGATGCCAAACTTTCTCCTTTGTTTTCATGAGCTTTCTGAAAATTGTTGATGCCATAAATTTTAAGTTATCCTGTATGTTTTAGATCATATTGAATACCACATTCTGTAATTATTCAACCTAGAGCAACGTTTCAGAAAAGTATAATTTATTGATCAACTAGTTTTACTTTATTTGAAACCCTTCAGTGAAAGATGCTTAGACTTTATTCCGCCCTACCAAACCTAGGTAGGCCGAATCTTGATATATTCCATGCCAGTAGCATGAGATCACCTAAGCAGAACGGCTTGTCCTTTGCACACAGCTCTCCCTGCACTTAAATGCTATCATATTATGTAGGTTGGAATTTAATATTAGTTAATCGAAATAGCACAGGACGGGATGCACTATTTGGCTAGCAATAGTCTCTATAGGTCCTTGTTTTAAAGCAAATGTCTTATATATTCTAGTAATTATTAATTAAATGGCAATATATATTAAGTTTTCTTGTAAGACGAAAAAAGAGCAAAGCTGCGGGTATAAAACAAAAAATATAAGACGTGATCTAAAATATTAAGCTGTGTTTTTATGTTTTACTTGAAGACGTGGAGTAAATCGTACTTTTATATATATAAATTAATGGCAAAACTAGGGCATAAATGTAATTATAGATTTACCTTAATTCTATAGAATATTTCTCCTAAGATTAGCTCAGCTCTTTGTACTAATGGTAGAGCTTTCCTACAGCGTGTTAACACTTAAAATTTCTGTATAGCACCCTTGCACTAATTGTTGAATTAGACTAACACATCTATATATATATATATATATATATAGTAATGTATATATAGTATATATTTAGTATATGTACAATACTAAATCTCTCTTTCTGAACTATTCTCAAAATGGTACTAAATGCTTTAATTCAAACAAGTGACTATCTATGTGGGCGAATCCTTAATGTGTTACAATGTAATAACACATCTGGGTACACACACACAAAACATATACTATGTATGTATAAAATTTGTATGCATACATTAAAGTTTTACGTATGCATATATTTATATACATATATACATATACATGTGTATATATATATATAAAATATTGTTACTGTGAATATTTGCATAATTTATACTATTTATGACATGACAGTTTGCATTAAAAGTATTGTGGTAAAAGCGATGTAGAGAGAGATATGGAATTCTCTTATACATTTTCCAGCCGTACAATTCTATTTTCCTTTTATTTATTATGAGAACACAACAAGCTTCAATGTTTACAAAAGTAAAAATATAACATTTATTTCCTTCCCTTGAACTGCTCCCTTTATACACTTTATTTATCTAATTTTATTTTGATGTCTGTATGGTCAAAATAAAAATGGTGAGGAAGGACATTCGCACGAGACATTCTCTTACTGCTGTTTTGTAATAAAATTAATAAAATTATATATAAAATTTAAGGGAAATTATGCAAGTAAAGCACAGTGTTCTGGTGGTGCAGATATACAAAAAAAGGTTGTGCTGGTTTAGACACTTATTTAAGATAGAAGGTAAAAGGGTAGCAAAGCAGATGATGAAATGGGAAGTGGACCGCAGAAGAAAGAAAAGGCGGCCCAGGAAAACTTGGTTAGATCTTCTGAGGGAATCTCTCGGTGGAAATGGACTTCGTGCAGAGGATTCAGTTGAAAGAGAGAGTTGGAGAGAAAAACTGAAGGACATGTTCGGTTGAGCAAAGCCTCAATCTAGAATTTAATCTAGAAACTCAGGGTCACCAAGGAGGTTCAGCATTTAGACCAGAATTGGGCCTATTGTGCACCCTTATCGAGGATACTCCTTAAAAAAGGAAAAATGTATAAAATGACAAATTTCAAGATAAATTTTAAATAGTACTCATTTATCCGAACATAAACTTCAAATACCAACAATCCATGCTGATATATTGAATATATTGATTACATGACAAGACCAGAATAGCATGCCAATAACATTGAACCAACCCAATAAAAATTGGAAATTTAACCTTACGAATTCTGCATAACTATCTAACCATCACTTTTTTCCCCCAAAAAATGTTACAAATAAAAGTGATAGGTTTATACTGTATTTGCGAATAATATTCCGAATTTGAAGGAAATCGTTAAAGTCGTTTTCGAGAAAATTCCTCCCAAAAGAAAAACACCTAATTTGCAGCTTCCATTAGATCATCAATTTTTTTCGGGTACATTTTAAAATGAAAGTAATAGATCTAAATAAGTGTGGTTATAGTATGTTATGTGTTGGAGTAGATTTTGAGAACATTTGCGCCAAATGAGAGCAAAAAAGAACCTTCCACCATCCCCATAACCCCCATTCCTGGTTTGATTTATCTGTGGGAGTCACGCAATCTAGAAAAACTTTGCTTTGGCTAGAAAAACTTTAACAGGCGATAATAGTAGGCACAAGGAGTCCATTCTTGTGGGGTTTGTCATTTTTTATTGACGACCTAGAAACATTTTCTAGTCATTGTAAAGATAACCTTTATCGGGCGATGAATGAGACCAGCGGGTAATGTTATTTAGTAGTAGTTGTTTGAAATAAGCTGGCACTTGCCTGTATACCGGGACATGCAGGATTTTTGGGAAACAAAAAGGCGGGGCTTTGCTGGCTAGATAGGGATCGAAGAACACTTTCTGATATAAATAGGTCCTGAAATCTTCTGCGACCCGGCCAGAAGCCTGATTAAAGCATATATCTAAGATTGAATGGAGGATTAGCGTCTGCATTTGTGGGCGGGAACACTAGGACAGGGGCAGGTGACATTATTAAGAAATTTACCTAAGTTTGTTAGGGTCCTACTTAAACCATATAGCCGAAAAGATATAAGGATAATTGTAGGTGCACTAATGGGGCATTGTAATGCACCAGCTCCTACAGACAGAGGATCCATGTTCCGATTCTGTGAGGATTAGGAAGAAACCCCGGTACTGTTGTGAGTGTACTAGGCCTAATAGGGATAAGGTTTCTTCATTTGGAAGTAAGAAATCCCTGAGCCATCATTTTCATAAAAGAGCCGCCTTTCAAGCATGCTCAAATTGAGCAGGATCCCCAATAGTTCTCCTAGTGTAGGTCTGGGTGGAATAAGGCTAATGCATCTCTTTGCTAATCCCATTCTAAGGTTCTTCAATGCGCTGGAAGTTTAGTTCTCAAATAAGGAACTAAAGAAGTAGTTGAAAAGTTAGTGAAGTGATTGAACACACAATTGTGGAGGACAATATCGGCGGCTTTGTCTTTCAGCTTGCTTCTTTTTCTTTTGGCTGATTCTAGCATTTCTTCTCCTTCTTAGATGTTTGGAATTAGTTTGCAATTATTTTTCTAATATCTACTCGTATTTATCAAATATCTTAGCGGGTGATTGATGACCGAAAGTGGGGCCAGCTAAAAGCAGACTATTTACTAAAGAATTTCATCGAAAAATCAATATGAAATAATATTTATTTAAATATAAATCATATATTTATTTAATTAAAAAACAACCATAAAAAACAAGAATAAGAAATCAGGAATGCTATAATATCTACACGCGTTAGCAAAGTACACTACAAGCTTTCTTGTCATATCTTCAGTATTAATTGAAATTCCTTACTGCTATGTTAATAAACAAAATTCTTGTCATTTCGTTTTAGGAAAAAAATAAGTTAATAAATATTAACCAAAATATTTACATTGTTTTATATGAGAAATTTTCTAACTCTTAGAAATGTATATAAATTTTATTAAAGGATATAAATCGATTTTTTTTCGACCATTCGATCGAATGTTTTTCTCGTTTAATTATTAGGGTATTCGTTGATACTTTTAGATATCTATTTTCCGCTGTATTTTTTTTGGTGAATAAAATTAACCCGAACAAAGGATAACCCTCTTAGTAATATTTTAAATATGGTCCTATCAGTTTCGTTATATGTATGTTGGAGCACAGGAAAGCTGCTAAAACGCTACAATTCCAAACCCAGAATTAACCCAAAATGTACAATATAATCGTCACGAATCCTAGTATGCAAATATTTGCCATCAAAGCGGTTTTCTCTAACCTCATTTCCAGAATTCATTACAAATTTGGATTATCAGTTTTGCGAAAACTGATGAAAACATTTACTGCTGATGAAGCTTCGCATGCTCTATATGGTATAGAAGGGGAAGATGTCCTTGTTCAGCGTAATGCCCGGCTTTTATTTCCAAAATTTAATACTGGTGATACGACCTTTAATATAATAATATCGTGTTTGTAAGGCATCAGACGTATATGTAGATGGGCTTTTTAAAGTCCATGGTAGTTCTTTAGTTAGAAAAACGGTTCCTTTTTTATAAACCCCATATATAAACCCTACTTTTTTTTGTTTGAGTTTCGAAATTATTGTCTATTATTGGAAGGGTTATACATCTTCAGTTTTTCTTTTCTATTCTTTGCGATAAAAATTTAGATATTTAATTATTAAGAAGAGTTTTTTGAATAACGCCACATTGTTTTTTCCGTTCTAAAATATAGTGCCTTGCTTTTAGTGAGTATCTAAAAAGTATTAGTCATTCTTGAATGAAGCTACTTTTTCGTTTTTTGTTTCATTTGAGCTGTTACTGTTGAAATGTACAATATCATTCACTGTTAATTGTTTAAAATTGAAAGTACAATGGAAAAAAACAAATCGTACATCAATAAATTGTAGAAAAAACGTTGAAGGAAGTCTGTTGGGTCAACAGAACAAATAACTTACTTCCTCACTTCCTCACCAGATAGTGACTAAAATACCAAATCGGAAATCCTAGTAGTACAAACAGACAAATTAGAATTTATTCTTTTAACTCTATCGTACACTATTGATTACACTTATACTAATACTAACACAATTAGTCTTGTAATTAAAATACCAGTAAATTCCATGCCCTTGTCCTATTCTAAATTTAAGTACTAAGTATAACATTGTATGTTTATACACATTTAGTAAACAACCTTTTTTTTTTTTTTACTTTTTACCGTTTTTATTTTACTTATTTTTAACTTTCCAGAATTATATCTATGCTAGGGTTTTCAAGTTTTTGTAAATCAATCCATTGATATCGTATTAACCGTAATTGCTAATGCCCTTCACATCAGTCGCGCACAAACTGGGCCATTAATATTTTTCATGTTTTTGCCTAAAACCAAGCAACATCTATAATTTTGACTTCCCATTCTGGTGCTTTCTGTAATTACAAATAAATAAAAAAAGCTAAGGTGTGATTGAGTAATAAAATCAAGTCAGCGAATTCGCCACATGAAAACTGTACTCAATAGTGGTGGCCTCATCAGAATGCCTCCACGTGCACTTCAAATATTGCCCTCTGCAATGTATTGCCGAATGAGCTTCAATTTACACAGCCAAATACCCAGTAAACTATCTCTAGCGTTCACCACAAGCTAGGAAGCCCAAAATCTGAGAGGTTAGCGACAATCGTCAGATCAACTTTAAGAAGTTAAACAAGTCCCTGAAGATCTTGAAAGGGTCAACAAGCCTGCTCCAGCAGCTACGATCTTAGCTCATTGCCTGGAGATGGGCAATGTTGCCTATAACTAGAACTCAGGCCGACAGAACACTGAGAAAACCCCTGGGAGTGCAATAGATTTTTCAAGTCGCTGTGCACTATTCTCTATCAAAATCTAACACCAGCTAATAACAAGCTCCGCTATCTTGCGGGTTTCCTCACGGGGCATTGCCGATTCAGAGGACTGATGAAGCTGGGTTTGGAAAGTGACAGCTCACCAGACTCTGTGGGGAGCTGGAGGAAACTCCATTACATCTCCTAACAGACTGCGAGGCTGCCACTCAGAGAAGATTCAAGAACCTGGGTAGCTACCAGGTGAAGGAGGGGGATATACCCTCTCTAGAGCCCATCAAGGTACTAGGATTCTTCAGGGATCTTAACCTGATGGAGGTTTTGTAGAACGACTTTTCAGTGGGACATCTGTTCGGGTGCTGTAGACAAACAGCCTGCGGTACCCAGGGGCCACAGCATTATAGAATGAAAGGTCGCAGTGCATTAGCCCCCCTTCAAAAAACACAAACAAAAACGCTAGCTAATACACTGTTAGACCCAGCAAGAGTTCTAACTAGCCTCATCGCTCTTCAAGCGACCACCATCACATCAACCAACTGTGCCATAAGAAAGCCAACAATATCAACACTCCTGTCTCGGTCACTCTGCCCTCTCTAATATCTCTTCTCTCTTCACTAAGTTACAACTGACTGGAAAAATTGGTGTTTCACTTGCTCAACAGTCTACAAATGATTACTCAATCAAACTCATTGTTACACAATCAAACTAACCAACTAATGAAGGTAGAATGACTTCTTATGGAAATTAAGAACAAAACCAGATAGTAACAGAAGTGGAGACCGCGTTACCCTTCTTTTACGCAAATAATAGGAGATTTAGCCAAAGATAGTTTTCAGATGCTGTACGTCCCATTAAATTGTCATTGAAATATAAATATTTTATTGTTTTACCACCAATATAAAATTATATAAAGAGAATTTTTTTTTTCTTTATTAAATTTATTTACAACCTGTACAACATGTAAATGTGAATTTCGTGTCACAGACTGTGATGCACTGAATCCCCTAGGACTCAACGCCACCAATCAGAGGGGCATGTTGAGAGGAGCCAACCAATGCTGGAACCCACAGGAAATGAAAAGGGAGCTAGGTGTTTAGGAGATCGCGTGGCCAACGTTGTTTGCAAGCAACGTGGAGGGTTGTCAGGATGGATGGATGATGATAGGGCTTGTGCAGTGGGATTGGTATGAGTCTGTAAGTTATTGTGGAAATTAAGGAAGCGTGTATCGTTAACGAAAGGGATAGTGAGGTCTTTGTGGAGAGTTGAATTTGAGATATAATAGGGAGCATTTACAATATGGCGAAGGACTTTAGATTCTCTGGATGTTGGATTGTTTCGCGGAGCCCTACAGTTCAGCCCCGTAGGTCCAGACAGGTCTCAGCAATGTTTTCTATGAAGTCAGTTTGATATAAAGAGAATTAGAGAGATTTTCAATTGAGACTAAGGGAAGGGTATAGCTAAGTGGTTAGCGTACTGGACTCCCACGCGGAGGACACGGGTTCGAATCCAGCTGTGCTACCCTTAGAATTTTTCTTTCTAGGAGCCTCTACAGCTCACTACCCGGTGATGGACAGTGTTGTCTGTAACCAGAGAACACTGTCCGGAGGCCGCCAATGACCATAGATGATGACGCGCCTTAAATTAAAAAAAAAATTGAGACTGAAATCTATACTTAAATATTGTCATCAAGGGGAAAAGAGAAAAGTTAGAATTTTCTCAGAGAGCAATATTATCCCAGTTTTAGGCAAATAAATGAGAGATTCATTGCGTGGGAAATACAGTCATATTATACTCTCGACAGATTTCTATGGGAGCTAAATTGTATGTGTTCAGCACAACTCAAATCTTTCTATTGTGCCAAATGTTTATTGAAATTACGTAGTTTACAATATTAATGGACCCGAATTAATGCGTGAATTGGTATGGCTCCCATTTGAGAGGAGAACATTTGTTATAATTCAATTATTATGTTGTAAATTATATTACACTAACATAATATGCATGTACAGATTATTGTTTATAAAATAATATTATTTTATTAATTAGTTCAGTTTATAACAGATTTTTCTCTTTGCCAATGAAAATATACTTTCGTGCTTTTCTATTTGATGGTTTTCACATTCTTCTACATCATCTTCCTGCAAGGGCCGGATCTGCTGCTGAATTTCGTTTAAATTCTATTAGTAATTCATGTTGTTGGTGCGCTAGTATATGTTATAACTTAATTATTGTAGTTTGAACTATATTACAATAACAAATGTATTGGAATTTGTGTATTTCAATATTAATAAATATATTATTAACGGTAAACTATTGTTATTAATAATCAGTACAGTTTAATAACAGTTCATAAACTTACAAATATGGAACTAAGACAATACTTCATGTATATACAAATGAAGAAATCTTTTATTACAATTTTTTACAATTTATTAAATGGGATATTCCTTTAGATTTAGATTTTTATTTTCTCATTACTCCTAGTAACAGGAAGTATTGTAATCGTGCCAAATTTTCGATATCGAGTTTTCACCGGAAATATCCGTTTTGAGGTCCCTTGAGTCCAAAAAAGTGGTTTTTAGAAAATGGTCTGTGTGTGTGTGTGTGTGTGTGTGTGTGTATGCATGTATCTGAACAGCATAGCTCAAAAACAAAAAACCTTAGAAAGTTGAAACTTGATTTTCCGTTTAGATATCACCATGGGATCTGACAGTATGTTATCTGTCAAAATTCCTGACCCGGAAGGACCACTTTACTAGTTGTTTTTTTTTTTTTTTTTACTTTTTTGCGATTTTTCTCAAAAATGGCTCCGACGATTTTTTACAAACGACATATCAACTACACATACAAAGAGCTACAACTTTTATTTGTAACATTTCTTCGGAAAAATTCATTTAAGGGCACTTTTGGGGAAGGGGTCGGATTAGGTGTTTCTCTAAAGTGCTATTTCAGTTTATTATACAATTCTGTCATCTAAATAATATTAATTAGAATTAAATGTGTTTTTTTGAAATTCCGAGTTTGAAAAAATCGGATGACCGGAAGTGCGTTTTTCCTGAAATGTATTTTCAGTTTTCTGGTATTTTTTTACTTTCTTGCGATTTTCTCAAAAATGGCTTCGACGATTTTCTTTAAACTTGCTATATCAACTATATATACAAAGATATACAACTTTTATTTGTAACATTTCTCTGGAAAAATTCATTTAAGGGTACTTGTGGGTGGAAGGATGGGGTTAGGTATTCCTCTAAAGTGCTATTTCAGTTTATTATATAATTCTGTCGTCTAAATAATAATTATTAGAATTAAAGGTGTTGTTGAAATCCGAGTTTGAAAAAATTGGATGACCGGCAAGTTTTTATTGAATGTATTTTTCATTTTCTTGCGATTTCCATCAAAATGGCTTCAGTTTTTCTTTAAACTAGGAATATGAACTACACACATAAAGAGCTACAACTTTTATTTGAAAAATTTCTCCTAGTAAAGTAATTTAAGGGGGGTTTTCTGGGAGCGGTGGGGTTATGTTTTTCACTAAAGTGCTATCATAGTTGATTATACTACAATTCTACCATCCAAACAAAATTAATTAGAAATAAATAGATGACAAAAATTCCGAGTTTCAAGAAAATTAGTAAACCGGAAGTGCGTTTTTATTAAACATTTTTTTTTCAGTTTTCGTCAAACTCCAACGAATTTTATTAAATTTGGTACACAAACTCTAAATTTTGTCAATTACAATTTTACATTTGTCAATTAAACTGGAGTAAGAGAAAGTTGTGTGAGTGTTTCACACCAGTCACACCAGATTTTTTTGTTATAAGTAGATAATTAAATATTAACAAATACATAATTAGATCAGTTTATATATCTATATTTATTTATATTTAATGAATTAATTTTATTAAATATATATATATATAGATATATATATATATATATAATAGTATATTGTATATTTGTATATATATGTAATAGATACAATATTTTTATAATATATATGTATGTGTTAATATACATATACAACATATTGTTAAAGTCAAATTGTTATTGCAATTGTAATGGGTTCAGATTTTGGACGTTCTGATCCCACCGCTGCCACCAGTTGTAATGGGTTCAGATGTCTTGGAGAGGTGTTGTGATGCGATGAATAGTTGGGAGTTAGTTAGAGATTTTAGAGAGTTGTTACTCGGAATATGAATTACGAATTTACGAAAATAGATATATGCATATTTTAACAATAATTTAAACGTTTGAAAAGATAAACTACAATTAATTTAAAATGATTTAAATTGTAACTAGAATGCATCAACTATAATGATTGATAATTAATATATGTTTAAATACTTAGATAGGGACGCGCTCCAATGTATGAATTATGTCACTGGTAGAATCTTGATGTTAGGCTGATGAAATACTCAAGAATAGTCCTCCCCACTTCCTGTAGAGAGACCTTATATTGCCATCACCACACATTGACAAGTCTTGTAATTACGGGTCACCCTCAAACATCTCTTGCCGTGTGTTGACCCTAGGTCTTGAACAGGTGTTGGCGGTTATCAAAGGACTGTAGCCAGGTGGTCGGTCTTGAGTGTTTGTATATTGCCGTGTGTTGACCCTAGGTCTTGAATAGGTCGGTGAACAGGTGTGGCGACAGGTGATGGTAGTTATCAAAGGTCTGTAGCCAGGAGGTCGGTCTTTTGAGTGATTTGTTGACCCTTGTGAAAGCGTTGTGTCTTTGGCGGGCGGTCCCTTTGACCGTGCACTGACCGGGACTGGCTGGCACCACTAGTTATAATTTTTATAATTAAAAATTATATTTTTTTTCTTCTGTTATCACTCCTTCTTGTTATCACATTACACAATTGTGACAAATTTTATAAATTGAGTTTTCACCACTAATAGTTGTTTTGAGTTTCCTTGAATCCGTTAAAAGTGGATTTTAGAAATTAGTTTGATGTTTTTTCCATCCTCTAAAGTAAATCTAAGAGGGAGAGTTTTATTTCAGCAAACTACTATATACATAACATATAATATATGTTAAAAACATGAAATTTCGTTTTACATGGTGCCAAAGGACCGTTTAAATTGGCCAATATTGGACGACCGGAAGTAGTTACTGTATAGATTTTTTAGATTTTGGTGATTTCCTCTCTCTCTCAAAAAAAAAAATTTCTGTGAAACACACACACAACTTTCTCTTACTCCACTTCTCAAAATTATAATTGACCAATTTTATAGTTTTTTTTACCAAATTTGATAAAATTCGTTGGAGTTTGTCGAAAACTGAAAAAAAAAAGTTCAGTAAAAGCGCACTTCCGGTTTACTAATTTTCTTGAAACTCGGAATTTTTGTCATCTATTTATTTCTAAATAATTTAGTTTGGATGATAGAATTGTATAATCCAACTATGACAGCATTTTAGAGAAAAATCATAACCCCAACCCCCACCCACAAAAGTGCCTTTAAATGTATTTTCCCAGAGAAATGTTTCAAATAAAAATTGTAGATCTTTGTATGTTTAGTTTATATAAGAAGTTTTAAAAAAATCGTCGGGATCATTTTTTGAGAAAATCGCGAAATAGTGAAAAAAAATCATTTAGTAAAGTGGTAAAGTAAACTCACTTCCGGTTATCCGATTTTTTTTTCAAACTCGGAATTTCAACAATATATTTAATTCTAATTACTATTATTTTGACGGCAGAATTGTTTAATAAACTGAACTAGCACTTTAGATGAAAACCTAACCCCACCCCACGCACATAACTGCCCTTAAATGAATTTTCCCATAGAGATGTTTCAAATAAAAGTTGTGGCTCTTTGTATTAGTTGTTTTAAGAAGTTTGAAGAAAATCGTCGAAGCCATTTTTGAGAAAAACGCAAAAAAATAAAAAATCCAACTAGTAAAGTGGTACTTCCGGTTTAGGAATTTTGACAGATAACGTACTGTCAGATCCCATGGTGAGACCTAAACGGAATATCAAGTTTCAACTTTCTACAGTTTTTAGTTTTTGAGCATAACAGACCATTTGCTAAAAACCACTTTTTTGGATACTCCCGGTGAAAACTCGATATCGAAAATTTGACTCGATTACAATAGTTGCTCTTACTAGCAGTAACATCAATAAAACTAAAACCATGATATTCAGGAGAACACATGGTAGATTCAAAAATGTAACTCTATATTATAATCTAAATAAAATTGAAACTGTAAGTTCTTTCCGCTTTCTTGGTATAACTTTCTCTAACTCCGCCCTTTTTCATTTGGCAAGTCAAGATATGATGGCTAGAGCTACTATCGCTATAAATGCAGTTAAACAATTTATAATCTCTTCCAAATCATCTTCCTGGATTTTAAAAACCACACTGTTCAATAGTTTAGTTCGCTCAGTTTTATTATATTCATGTGAAATATGGTCATTAAGGTACTTAGACAATTTAGAAAAAATTCAGGTCAAAATTTTACAAATCCCTCTTTCTTTGGCCTATTCAAATTTCAGGTTACATAATTAGACTAGAAACAGGTACAATAATGCTGAAATTACAAGCCTTGAAACTTACAATTAATTGGTGGTTGAAAATTTTATTAATGTGTAATAATAGATTACCTAAAATTTGTTTTAATAAAACGTTATCCGTACATGAATCCTCCACTAATGTAATCAAATATAATTGGGCCAGTCAATTAGAAAATATAATATCTGATTTGGGATATGGCTGGTTGTGGGCTGAGCAAGATCCCCATTTTGTTGAAACACAAAAAAGAATTGTTAAATAAATATAAAAAAATGCTATACGAACAAGATGTAAATAGAGCGCTTTGCGCTCAGTACAATGTTTTGTACAAAAATTTGTTTTGTAAAAATTCAGTTCAGCCATATTTGACATTAGATTTACCTATTCACAGAATAAGATTATTAAGCCAAATCAGAGTTTCTCCCAGCAAACAAACAACTTTGTAGTTCAGTAAAGCCATTGTAGTGGAATCGTTTATTGTGATTCCTGAGGTAGGTAGTAGATGTCTTGAAGAGGGCGGAAGTTAGTTTAGAGATTTTTGGAAGTTAGTGCTCGAATTATTAACGCGGAATTTATAAAAATAGACTGTATTTGTACAATAATTAAAACGTGAGTAACGGTAACTATTAACAAGAAATACTTAGAAATAAATAGGAGATAAATAACTAATAATTTAGAATGATTAAAATAAATGAACTAAGATGCACAACTAAGGAAATAAGTATAAATAAAAACTGTATAGGGACGCGGAACTTGCTGCTCGTATAATAATCTTGAAGACGTACTGAAGTGTAATCATATAATCATCTTGCCATGTCATTACACCATCTATAGAATTAATACTGAAAACTATTGCCCTCTATGTTTAAATAACTCATTTGATGATTTAAATCATATATTTTTCGTTTGTCCATTTTATTTAGAACCGAGAAGTAAATATCTAAGTGTATACAAGTAAGATATCTGTATTGCATTAAATCCAAAACACACCGACCATGTTGTTAATCTCTATTATTTTCTAGCTAAAGTTCTAAGTATTAGATTAGCTTTGGTCCAGTGATAAGTGGTATTTATATAAATATTTGTCTGATTTAAATAATTTTTCATTTTTTATTTACATAGTACTTCTGATGTTCCAACCTTCTATAGTTTGATTACTGTAAGTTTCAGCTATGATTCAAATTTATCATTGTTACTATGATCAGTATTAGTATTATCTAATTTGATTACTAATCTATTTTCTCGTATGTGTACTTTTCTTTATGTATTTATTTTTTTGTAACTTCAAACCAAACCCTCTGTATTTTACTTACGTAAAAATCAGAAATAAATAATATAATAAATAATAAATAATAACTAGGAGTAAGTGAAAATAAAAATGTAATCGCATTCAGAGTTGGAGATCTAAAAATAATCTGTTATATTCATATAATTCAAACAAAAATTTATTAGTATATGAATAACATGAAGTAATTCAAATGTTAGAAAATATTTATTTGTGTAAATAATGTTAGTTATTCGAACAAGAATTCAACCTTTAACTTTGGTCCTTCGTTTGTTTTCTTATGAGTTTGTAAAATATAAGTTTGACAAACTGTTACATAACAAGGGTACACCCCTCCTATTACGGTATCCATTGTAATCTTTACTCTCCCTGAATGTGTACCTTTTCCCTAAGAATATATACATACATCATTCTTGTTAGCTTAAGGCTTAATTGTAAAAAAAAAAAAAATTGTTTTATTGTTAACTTTATTTAAGAAATTAAAAGGAAAATTAATTAAATTAAAATTAATTTTCTTTATTTTAAACCTGTGCGCTAGTCAGATATTTCTGACCGACCCCTCTCTGATTGAAGTTTTCAATTGTTCTACAGTAGGATTCAGAAAATCTTAATAACATTAATTTAAGAATTAAACTATAATTTTGAATAAATATAATTATTAAGGGGAAAGATAAGCTAAGTGGTTTGCGCGTTGGACTAGCAATGCGGAGGTCCCGGGTTCGAGTCCAGCTGCTGCCCGTAAATTTTTTCTTCTTAGGAGCCTTTTACAGCTCACTGTTCGGTGAAGGAAAGTGTTGTCTGTAGCGAGAGAACAGTCCGGAGGTCGGCAGTGCACTGCGTCCGCTCCGGGCGCTAATGACCATAGATGTTGAATCACCTTAAATAAAAAAAATATATATATAATTACTATTAATTTATATAATTTTAAAATTATATATTATAATTTATGTTGAAGACATTCAATGATATAACTATATAATAATTTATATATATTTATTTACCTATTTATTTAATATGAAATTAAAATTTTATATATATATAAAGTGTGTGTTTTGTGCGTATGTATGTGTATAGATAGGGATCTCACTTAAATGATCGTGTGAGGTCCTAACTGATGGTATTAAGTGGGGCTACACAGAACCAGCTTCAACTTATTCTATAACTGCTTGTTTACAAGCACACCTATTTATTTATACGCTACACGTTCATTATATTTACACACACACACAAACAAACAAACACAGTTACCAAAATCGGTGTGGGTGTGTCTAGTGTCTTTGTAACTAAAACTTGATTTTTACAAGATTATATATATGGGGGGGGGTTAATTTATTTAGATTAATAATTTATATTAACTTGTTCAATTCATATGCATAATATGTGAATTATAACACATTAACTATTTAAATATTCCAGGGTCGTTTTATTGTTTCTAATTTCCAATTTAATTTGTTTTTAATTTCTTCTTGTACTCTTTTGTATATAATCTATCGATTAAAGAAAGAGGAAGAAAACGAGATATTTAAGATATTTTTAATTCGATCGTTAATATTGGGAAGAAATCGTTAATAAAACAAGAACAGGCAATATTGTGCAAAATAAATTGTGCAATTTTTCCCAGATCGATAAGTATTATTTGTTCGATATATTCATGTCTAAAAAGGTTTTATCGTAAGGTTATACATGGTTAGGATGGATTGATTGGTGAAACAAGGAGCGAAATTTTTCAATGACTCAATGATCAAAGGAACAAATCAATGTTTTAATTGATCCAAACTAAAGAATTAATAAAACAGATTCTTTAAAAGGCTCTGAAGTGATTGAGAATAAGATCCAAAGAAGATTTGTCTAAAAGAATCTCAATGAAAAGTTGGATAGCTTAGATTAATAAAATAAAGAGATAACATCAAAATTGAATTGACTTTAGAAAAAGTAAAGAAAAGTAATACCAATTTTGCTAGCTTTGCTTTACGTTCAACAGCTGATCAGTTGTTGCGAACGGAGACGGGTAGCAAACATACTTGACTATATTTTACTCATATTAATATTCGAATAAAATTCAACGCCGAGATTGGGAATCGAACTCAGTGCCACTATATACCTTAGCTTTGTGGTCCGCGAGAATTGTTTTTGATTCCTATTTCTTCAAATTTCAATTTGTTATCAAATGTTTAGTTGCCTTCACTATTATTCAAATAGGAGAACATACTCTATAATCAAATGGCACTTAGAGGGGTCGTGTTAAGTCCCAGCGTTCCCAGAGATACCTCTGGAATAAATTTTCATAGGAGAAAGTTAAAAAAAAAAAATGATAGACCTATAGATGGATGGTTGGTTAGTTTACGAATTAAAAGGAATCCCTTTGTCGTCCTCGACTACTCAAGTGGACAACTGAAAAAATTACAATTAAGGAAGTCACACTTCCGTCAAAATTCGGCATACACGGAATTTTAACAACGTGTAAGGGGACCGGAATCATTAAGATTCGTGAGAATCTGAAGAACCTAGTTACTCGCTATCAACGCCAAATTTAGGGAGGGAGAATTCATATAAATAGAGCCGAGCTAGCCCTACAGGGGAACAGTTTAGAAGTGTTATTGACACCAGTCAACATCATTCTACTCACTTTCTAAATACTCAGCCACCCTGTCTCTTTCTTAATTATTCTCTCGCTACCTTATTCTCTAATATCATTCAACAGTTTACAATCCTTGCAGTTTGTACTCCTATTTCATTATATCATGTTCATTCATATGTAGGAGAGTAAAGAAATATTTCTTTCTTTCTTTTCGGCTCTACAGTCCGAGATGGACTTTGGCCTCCCTAACAATTTCCCTCCAGACATCCCGGTCATGCGCCTGCCTTCGCCATTCGACCACTCCAATCCGGTCCAAATCTGCTTCCAGATCATCAATCCAACGCTTCCTAGGGCGTCCTCTTTTTCTCTTTCCAGCAAAATTCTCTCCCATTACCTTTTTTGCCATTCGGTCATCCTCAAGTCTCATCACATGCCCCAGCCAACTGATTCTTCTGGCCTTTATAAATCGAATTATAACTTCATGCGCAATTAGTTCATCCAATTCCTGATTATTTCTAATGCGCCATGTATCTTGCGTGCGAACGGGACCAAAGATACGCCTGAGTATCTTCTTTCGAAAATTCGCAACATTGCTTCATCAGCGCTCTTAAGTGTCCAGGTTTCTGCTCCATAACAAACCACGGGCCTAACTAGTGACTTATATAGTTTCAGTTTTGTTGGCTTTGAAAGAAGGGACGATTTAAACATTCTATCGATGCCGTAATATTCTTATTTCTTCGGTTCCCTTATTGTCACTGTTTGTTTCAACACCAAGGTACGCCAAGTGTTCAACGGCTTCAAACTTCAAGTAAAGAAATATACTCTCCTAAATTATATCTTCAATTCTCTCCTTCTCACATCTATCACAAACACAATTAATTCTTCTTAACATTGTACAGGTGGTGGTAGAACTGTATATATACTTTAGATATGTGTCCTTCTCCCAAATCATATCTAAAGCAATGTTTTGAAGAACAAACAAAAAATATGTTTGAAACCAAAGTGATCGATGTGTACATATATAAGTTATATAGTGTTTGTATAAAATGTAAAGAATATCATTGGAGCAGTTTTGGAGAAAGTAGTAAATAATGAAAAATCCATTCTGCATTAATGTGTATTCAATAGGAGGGAGGATTTTGATCGAATACATTCTTTCATATTGCTACTGTGATACCAAAACTTAATATAAAATTTGTGCTTAGTATTTTTAGAAGAATTCATACTACAGGATAATCAACCCTATGGTATCCAAAGCCTCGAGTCTAGTACATGAAGAATCCAGTCCACTCTGGTCTAACCCACCTAAGATTTACATCAGTCAGAAAAAAACGGTCCATAACCTTAAAGGGAAATAAATAGCCAAATTCTCTTCAACAGATATCCTGTTGCGATCAAAAATCCTGAATGTGATTTCTTCACACCCCCCCACTCCCCCCAAACATAAATCTTACGGCTGTTTCTTCCTCTGTCTCAACAGAATTCTACTAAAAAGAGATTTGACATAAGCCCCATCACATAGAAGTGTCTCCTTAGAATACAATGCACAGTTTAGAGAGGTCCAAGAGAGACCCCATTAGACCTATCCGGACATCCTATGACTGCCGACAGCCAGCTGAGCTTATCCACAGGAATGAACGCTATGAAACCGTCTATGTCTGGAACCGTTGACTTACATGTGCTCAAAAAAAAGTCATGCCAACAGCAGGATCAATGAAGAGGAAACAGGCGCCCTAATTTGGCCAACTTATCTACCTTCTCGTATTCCGAGACCTGTATGGCCCGGTACCCAGTGGTTAGAATAACATCCGTTTGCAGAAGATGACGTCTTTTAGGACATTCTATTATTAATATTATTGCCGATAACATTGTACTAAAATTTATATTTCTCTAAAGAGGTTCCAAGAGACAATTAAGCAAAAATAAAGCAAACCATGATTTTTTATATCACCGGTATTTTGCATTTAGAATTAAATAAATGTTTTAGAATGATATTTATTATTTTAGTATTCCTTGTTGAATAAAAAATAAGTGGTATAAAAAGAGTTGAACATTTTAAGTTTAAACAACTTTTCTGGAATTTTGAAAAGTCATTACAGTGAACTCTATACTTCAAGTTTAATTTCACTTCCAATTTCGTATTACAGTTTGTTTTTTTTTTTTTGTTTTTTACCTTTAATTTATTTTGTTAAAGACGTTTTCTGTCTTGGTACGCATTTCTCCATTTTTTCACTGTATTTTTCCCAAGTTTCTTTTATAATTTCGATTGTTGTAGCATTAACAATTCTCTTGGTAATATTTCTCATTAAACGCTAATTGAGAAAATAGCAATGCTGATGACGTATTATGTTGTTCTTGGAAGTGTATCTGGGAATTCTGTTTAGATGAAGTCTGTGATTGACGGAATTTTCGTTATATATAAATTAATCAATACGTTTTATAGAACTAGAATACAATAAACAGTGCTCAGTTGAGTAAATTCGCTACACCGACCATCAGGGCTGGAGACTCCTTTTTGCTGATACCAGCCTTATCGGCACTACCGTCGTGCGTTGCTTCAACAATGCATTAAACAGTCTGTCACGCCCACTTCATTTTATGGATGAATATGATAGTTTTAAAGAAAGAGCCAAGGTTACTTCTAGAAACGGTAGAAAAAAAATTCCAGCTATCTTTCTTGGTTTTGGGCGGTCAAAAAACAACTTTTAAAGATTTAAATAAAAACCCAACTCTAGGAAGTCTAACAAAATATAAAAAAGTAAGCCGTTGTGGTTGGTTCCGCAAAGCTGGAAAGCATCAGAGATATTTTCCATGATAGCCTGCTTCTTTTTGTGGTCATCGACCGGTTTTGGGCGTTCGACCATCTTCAGAATGCGTTTATCAAACAGTGTGATAACATAGATTTGCACAGAGAAAATTTATTTTATACACTCAATTTGCTAGTGTATAAACTAAATTTTGCTCTGTGCAAATCTACGTAATCCCACTGCTTGACAAACTGATCCTGATGATGGGCGAACGCCCGAAACCGGTCGATGAACACAAAAAGAAGCAAGCTATCAAGGAAAATATCTCTGATGAAAAAGTAAGCCGGCAGTCTGCAAGAAGCATTCAAGATCATATTGCGGTTATCAATATCACCACTTACAATAGAAAGAGTTTATAACACAACACTTTAAGAGTTACTTCAAGCAACTGCTTCTTATAACAAAACAGTGAACTGTGCTCACTCTCTACCAAAAGCTCTTTACAAGCCAGTGTGTTTTCACCAATCTGGCTACACTAGCTAATCGACAGTTAGAACAAGCAAGAGCTAACCAGTTGATTCTTGTCACACCGATCAACAAGCTAAGCATCTAACTAGCCAACTCTACCATTCTACGTCATCACTTATTGCTCCGTAACTCTGTCCTCATTATGGTAAAATATAATGTGTTTATATAGAGCAAGCAGTAAGTTTTGGGTTTCAATTTTTCACCCGCACAGTTGCCATTTCTATTTTTATTTCAAGATCTATGTCTGATTAGGAGTTACATAGAATAGACTCATCTATGCTGGAAATCTGGTTTTGCATAACTAATCTGTTCTTGAATTGGATGTGCGGTACTATAAAATGGGAGTCATATATACACGGTAACTTTAAAATCATTTTATGCCGTCCTCATCAAGCCTTCTCTCCACTTGTTTTTCATTAATTCCTGCTTGGCTGCTTTTCGATTCGGGAGACCGAGTAAAAAGGAAGCCATGTTATCAGGCACATTTTCACATTTCTCGAGAGGTGAACATTAATAGAGAAAAATAAGTGATGGGTGATAACCAAAGTTTGAAATTCTCCGGATAATTTGTCGTCAAATTAGAGCCATGTCCCATGTATACGAGAGGCTATGTTTGGAAATTAGTCCCTAGATAATGTTACTGAATTATGAGAGTCCTTAGGAATAGCTGTTTCCAGATTGTTTAGGAAAACTGTTGCATATGTCTCCAGCAAAGAGCATATGATGCTGTCTAGCAGTTTGTTTCCCGCTTCGAAAAGATTATAATTCATATATGAATTTCATTTATTTAGTTTTGAACAAAAAATCTGAATTTACGAAGCTGTTGGATCTGCCTTAGACAAAATACAAGTATTTAATTGTTCTGCTTAAATTAATGCTATACATTCTTGTTAACATATCAACATTACAAACTATAAAAATTTACACTGATTAAATTCTTAATATAATGATTAATGATTTATAAAAAGCTTATCAATCAAATATGTGGCACTATGAATGATTAATAATACAAAAATAAACAAAGACTATTGTGTACCTAAATGCTTCAATGACTAATCATTTTAATTCATATCTCTATATTTTATAGCTCAATTGAGCGTTTATATATAGGTCTTTCTCTCTCTCCTCTCACCATCCTACATGTTACAGTCAACAATCATTGCACTTTATATTGAATTGTGATAAGTTTTATTTTTAACCTGAATTTTGATCTTTTTAGATATTGATATTAATACATTATAAAAAAAAAAAAACAAATCTTCGCATGTGTTTCTGAATCAGTAAAAATCAATTAGAATGACACATTGTTTTGTTGTCATCTCTCCTTGTCATTGATTCAATTAAGATATACTTCTTATTTATCTGATCATAATTAGAATGAATTCTGTGAAATTCTCAACGACCAAAAGGAACCCAGTCAATGTTCTTTCTTCAGGTTTACTGACATTTCGTGCTGATTTTCTTTAACAATAAGCTGCTCTTAAAGAGGTGCATAGTGAAAATAGCTTTAAACCAAGAGAAAAATCTTTGCAAAACATCTCTCCATAAACCGAGTTGTCTTGGTGGTCCTGTAAAATGAGAACACATTTCTTGTTCTCATCGCCATGTTTCTGGATATTGGAACGTACTAATCCTATTTTATCCAGTGCTGGATAATATTGTGTATCTTTAGACTAATATTGTGCTCAATCTTAGCCATTTTTCTAAAAGCAAGAAAGCGTTAACGACAGCAACTTCAGCTGTGAAGTCCCTTCACAGCGATCAGTTAACTCTTAAATATTTTGTTGTATTCTTGCACAGAAACTACTCATAGTCCTGAAGAATTGCTCCAAAACTATCAAATCTTTCCACAATTCTCTATTGTCCTAGTCACCTGGTCGAAGCCAATTCTTCCACCAGCTTCTTCTTCCAAAAATGTGCTAGACTGCCACTTTTCCTTCTTTTGGGCAGGTCACCCGTTGCCTCTCATGCTCTGGCCACTTATTAGGGGATAAATTTTCTCCGGCGTTGTTTCTTTTACCCAATTTCTTGTTTAATACCTTTCTTTCTCACTTTATCTACCAATTTTTTACATTTGCCTTTTTTCCAGAAATTCATTTCGATCATCCCTATCTCTTTTCCCGTATCTTCTTAGACGTAGTCCCCGGGTTTCGTATTGCTTCTAATTCTCTTCTAATAAAACGGAAGAAAGGTAAGATATTGTTTCCTAATCTTGCTTTAGCAGTTTCAACATTGGCGATGTTGTCACGATTTACAGCAGGATTGCAGAAACTTAGCTTTTGTGATAATATATTGTTAAGGAATATCAAATCTCAATCACAAGAGATTTAATGAGACTTTATTTACATGACAATGTATTAACATTGACTGGTGGACCTCATAATAATTTTCATCTCATCTAAGGTGTAAAAACACAAGAGATTTAATGATTATGTTTTCCATTAGTATAGTTAAACATTTCTCTTAATTCCTATATAATTACTATTTAGTAGAAGATAGTAGTTGCAGCAGTAATCATATATTTTAAAGAAGTATATTGCGAAAGGTTGTATGGCGGGAATTGGTTTTCATTAGAACAGGATATTGTTGACGATTAATTTGAAGATAATTTAACTAAATCTCCTTTAACTAAGAATTTAATAGGAAGGAAAAACAAAGTACTCGATTAACTTTATATACATTGTTTCTCCATTCCATTATTATAAAGTTTACACATATAATCTAGGTAATATTTGTCTTCTAAAAACTTACCAGCATTTTAATTTAATGGGAGGATTTATCTTGACATAATAGTTTTCTCACTTTGTTAAATAAATTATCGGAATAATAATATTAGAATCTTGGCATAACTTAGAACTTGTTCTTGTTCTTAAAATTAAAACCTTGTATAAAATTTCCTCTTGGTGGGAGGAAATGGATTCAGCCATTTCTTCAGATATCTTGATAACCCCTCGGTTATCCTAATCTGCTTGAGCAACTATTTCGGTTTAGGTATCCACATAGGCAAACTCTAACTCATTACATTATACTATTGTCATAATTCTGCTCTTAGATTCGCCTACATTCTTATGAACAAACACTTATACACTGATAACCAAGGTAGAGCCTTAAGAGAGCAGTTTGGTCGCACTGGCCATGGTTTTTTTCCTTTTTTTTTTTTTGAGCCTTATTACCATCCCGTTCACGATTAAAATCTAATATATGCATAAAAAAAAATCACTTTCGAATTTCACAAATTGGATAATGTCAACTTTTAAACTTAAGAATTCATTTTATTAAAATCAATTTTACAAGAACATTCTTTCCCTTCCAAATTATTTGTAAATATTAGATTGATTTTATCCACAATATTGATGAATAGTTAAGCATTTTTTACTGCTTTTCTACGATCTTCAGCGTTCAAATTTTTATCGAAATGGACGCACGGAATTACTATCACACTGTTTTCTTCGGAAAAGGAGAAAGAAGGAGATACTTGGTATCCCCCAATCTCAAACAAAGGGGCCTGCAGTAGTAATTAATGTTCAACTATTTGCCTTACACGAACCGACAAACTGTAGCTCACCATAACACATATTTACTTCCACCTAAGGAAGTAAGGAAGTCGCACTAGATCTTCTTCTAACTTACGTTTGGTTTTGGGTAATTGCCTCTAATTGATAACATGAATTTCAGACTAGATTATCACCAAAATTCTACCCTACAATTATTGAGGATTTAGGTGTGCATGCTATAGCTGGATCTTTTTTCAATAGATAACGGAAGAACAAAAAAGAACTCTTCAAGCTGTGTGAATTTAAATTTGCCATGTTATTTTTGCTATTCTTCAATGCATCTTTATACTGTGCTATAGTTAATGAACTATTCCAAGAACTCGAACCTTTCATTCTTTGTCTATAGTTAGTGCTGTGATGGAAGAAAGAAGCATAAGAATTCGAATTTTAAATATATTTTAAAATATTAGTTTAGTTATAAAATTGGACAGATCGCTGGTAAAAGCGACGAGGAACCGTCGTTAGTGAAAGACAAAGGATTAGGCCAACTCTATTGCTATATACAGTTCCTCAATAAGTCTACAAAGCGGCATGTCGTTATGTTCAAGAAGTATACTACACTGTCACTCTGTCTGTAATATTTTCTAGTGATAATTAGTTTAGCTCGTGTGTATGTATAAATATATCTATCTAGTCATGAAAGTAGCTGTTCTTAAAGCTTGGTTAAATTCTGTTTCCTAATTCTCTAAGTTCTTGTCATTCTCTTAAAAATTACTTTAAAACCGCTCGTGCCAAGCTGCGATAATCTAAAATCCATCATCAATCATTATCCCCCGACCATTACATTGCTAATGGAGGAATCTGTTGCATTTACTTCAAGAAGAAACAATTACTATTCTTTTTTTTCAGTAAGTTGTTACTGTTGCGGTCATGCGCCTCCTGGCAGCCCAATATAAGGCTGCTTTCTTTGAACAAGTTTCAAGTGACATAATTCTTTGATCTTATGTCCGTCAAGGCAGGGCACGAGTCTCAATGGAGCACAGACATCTGTTCCCAATGTGCCACACAGCCTACATTCTGCCCTTAGACCAATGATGCTTTTGCAAAAATAGTCGTGGCAAAAATGGTCATTCGAAATCACGCCACAAATGTTTTTTCTGGGAAGTTCCAGGGCATCCTTTCCGTAGCCTTCTTACAGAGCACTCCACTATCTGCCTTCTGTTACGCTCCACAGCTTTTGTTTCATTTCTTTTCTTAACAATGCCTTTATGTTTTTTGTTACGTCATTATATGGTAAGGGAGTCTAACTATTGGTTGTTTCATTCATGATCCAACAAATACTTCTGAATCAAAACCTACTTCTGGATCTCACCAGCGAATTTAAATGGAAATATATTGAAACCTTCCCTTTAACCTGTTTTGTTATTTAGAAGGCATAGTGTAGTCATAATTTTCATTGTTGACTGTTCCATTACTGCTTTGTAGTTTCTTGACTGATATTTAAGACCGGTTTGGAGCGTAGAAAATCAGTTAAGGATGCTCTTGAACATGATAACAATCCACAAAATGATACTTATAATATGGATACCAACATTAAAAATTGGGGATAAAAGGTATAGTGAGTGATAAAATTGCCCTGTTTATTTTTGTAGAAAATGAAATCAAGATCCAAGATAATAAATGTCTAGTAAAATATTTGAAGATTTCATTTTTCTTCAAAAAAAGGTGTTCATTTTTTAAAAAAAACTTAGTTTAAATTCTTATATTTTTTTTATCGTGATAGTTTCAAACACATTCAAATCGAAATACGAGATTGATGTATTTCTATTTTTGATATTTCTTCTTTTCTTTAGACTGAAAGACAGAATATTGAATGCTGCTTTTCCCGGAAATGACCTTCTGTGAGAGCCAGTTGTGTAACATGTGTATCGGATGTAAAGTGGAGATCATTTCCTGAAGTAACTCGTCAAGCTGAAATGTCTGTTGAATATCTTCAATATTCTAAGTTTATGTATACATTCTATTTTCTATAAATTTATTCAGTATTTGGAGATATCCTTCTCTAGCTGTTCTATGTAGCTGATTGAATCCAATAAATACATGATGTACTCTCAGAATGATATTTATAATTTTGATAATACTATTGATATAATGGTTGTTAATGTGTGTCGGTACTATACTCCATAGAACTGGACAGTGTTTGAAATAATTTCACTCAAAAATCTGCGTATGAATCTTGCTGTGATTTTTAGCAATAATTTCTTTGTCAGTAGCAAATATCTGAAATCAGATCAGCTGGATCTAGGAACAAGGTTTGTAGCATTCAAGTTGTTGGGAAGTACTGACCTTATCTTATCTAATCTAATCTAGAAACTTGGGGCCTCCAAAAGAAGGTTCAGCACTTAGACCTCAGCTGAGTCCACTGTGCACCCTGTAAAGACGCCTCACATCAGCTGTGTATCATTAAAAAACGCCAGGGTTGAGGCAAGTGAAATTTCTGATCCCTCCTTCGGCTCCAAATTGTGGACACTAAATTTCAGGAATCGTCTGCGTGCATAGTGTACTCACTCTCCAAGAAGGTGAAACGGTGTCTTATCCTTTTGTCCTCATTTCCATCTTCAAAGAGGGTCCGCAGAGAGACCCATATTATACAGCTGTTTCCATAAAAGGCAATGCCCTGTAACTAGGGCAGTAATTCAATCTCAGCTCCACTTTCGTTCTGCCGAGGAGATAGTTTGTGCGAGCCATTGAGGGGGGGCCCTCCAGGAAAATCTTAGAGTGCCTCAGCCTCACATAGTGACCTTAAGTATAAGATAATATAACCGCAGACGTTACTGGGTAAATTACTGTGTCTCAGATTCTATGGAACAGACTTTTACCTGGGTTTTCAGAAATATACTGGGTTCACACCCAAAATATATAATTTCGGAATAACTTGTTGCTTTCTCTTACTCCAGGTAAGAAAAATATTCTGCGATCGTGTCAAATCTTCGAAATTGAATTTTCACCGGAAACACATGTTTTGAGGTCTCCTTAGAACGTAAAAGTGTTTATAACGAATGTCCTCAAAAAATCCATCAACCGGAAGTGCGTGCTTCTAATTGAAAGACTTTTTTCTTTCTTTTTTTTAGTTTTTTGTGATTTTCTCGAATAAACTTGGTTTATTTGTAGTATTTTCCCCGTGAAAATTTATTTTGTGGTGCTCTGCGGGGAATAGTTGCTTTAAGCTTTCCTCTAATGTACCACTTCAATAAAAGTATGGTTCTACCATATATTTAGAAGCATGATAGAATTCCAAATTTGAAGAAAATCTGTAACTGTAAACTGCAACTTTATTGAATAAGTTTCGTAGATTTTATCTTTAATTTTCTCGAAAATTGTTATATTAGTCGTGGGTGTGTGAGTGTATAAGCCGGAGAGAGTGATTTCAAAGTATAACTGCAAACAGACTAGAGTGCAATGTAAAATAGTAATGTATTTTAATAGTTGTGAGTGTTCTGAAATGCGCGCGCGTATGGATGTAAGCAGCATGACGATGCAGTGTGTGAGTAGAGATTGGTTGCGGTGGGCCGCGATGGTTGTAAGATTGGCACAGCCAGAGAGTCACACAGTACCGATACCACTTCATAGGATGAAATATTCTCTTTCTCTTTATTGCTGCTGCTGCTGCTAGTAGAGTGTAAGCACAGGGGTACTTGGGATGTGTCTACGTGTGAGTATGGTCGGCCCCCGGCTCGGCAAGGAGTTTTATATAGGAATGCCATCACGAGTGCAATGCCCCTTGCATGCAACTCTCACTTGTATACTAGCCAAAACGTTTAAAAATTATTAACCTACCTTGTTATAGCGCTCGCCACGAACGGATCGGGTTTGTACTACAACCACCTATTTTCATTCACACTGTTTCACCGCTTCATGGTACCTAAGGCAACTTAAACTTCTCTCTCTTTTTTTCTTTTTCTTTTTGTTTCCATTAAGTTCTTACTTTTAATTTATTCAAATTAGAACAGGTGCCTTAATTATTATTTATTGTCCTGACTTTACTTTTACCCTTTTTTTACTTAATGCAAAGTTTTAACACGTTCTGCAAACTTTTTAAATAAAGCGGCGCTTGTATCCTTTATGTCAGGATTTCAATTATTTTTTTTTTTTATTATTACTACAAAATTAATCTACAATTTTTTTGTATCAGTTTTATTAAATTTTTTTTTAATCAAATTATGATGTATGCAAATTTTGTAAAAAACACACCTAAATAATGTAACATCAATTATTACTATAATAACGTTTCTTAAAAGCCTTAGAATCATTCACTTTGAGGATCCAATTATCGACTCGACCAATAGAAGGAATGTCTTTCACACTGTCCAGCCGGCCTCCGGACAGTTATCTTATTATAGGTGTAACAGCAACCAAAGAAAGTAAAGAGAAGAGAAACGAACCCAACCACTCTCTCGGACTGGAGTGGGAGAAGCTGTATAAATACAGCGACGGACAGTCCAGAGATAGACAGTTCAACATACAGTTCGGTACTGTACAAGCCAGTTCAATATCGTTCATCATCTCGCCAGTCACTTCGTTTCATTTTCATAGCACTGTACCTTAACCATTCACTATTGTAAAGTCCTGGCAGACTGTGTCTCTTTATTATTATTATTATACATAGTTAACCAGTGTTAACTCCGTCCTCTCATTTCATCAACCAGACCTAAAATTCTCTCCACCTAACACATTCATGATGTAACAGCAACCAAAGAGAGATCAGCAACCAAAGAGAGTAAAGAGAAGAGAAACAATCCCAACCACTCTCTCGGACTGGCGTGGGAGAAACCCTATAAATACAGCGACGGACAATCCAGAGATAGACAGTTCAACATACAGTTCGATCCAGTTCAAGACAGTTCAATATAGTTCACTATAGTCCATCATCTCGCCAGTCACTTCGTGTCATTTTCATACCACTCAAATTTACCATTCTCTATTGTAAAGCCAGGCAGACCGTGCCTCTTTATTATTATTATACATAGTTAACCAGTGTAAACTCCGTCTTCTTATTCCATCAACCAGACCCAAATTCTCTCCACCTAACTCTTCCATTATATAGGCAACACTTCCCATCAGGTGACTATGCCGTAGGGAAGCATCCTATTGTGTCCTCCTTACTGCTACACTATCTTCCCTAAGAGACTTCCATCAAAAAATTCCGTAGACAGTACAGGAAAATATCAGAGACTTTTTTCAATGATAATTGTTTCATTTTGCTGTCATCAAACGGTTTCTTATTCGAGTTTGTCATAAAGGCTCTCTGATTTCTCTATTATTTTCATAACAAGACGTCAAGGTTATCTAGTCCACGACTTCAAGACGTGGTAAACTTTGACCAAGAACTTGATGACCTTAAGCATCAAAGCATAAGTAAATTTTCAACATTTAAACATCATTTACAGTTAAATAGATGGATAAAAATTTAATTTTGCTATCATGGCGTCTTCATAAGTTTTAAAACGCCGCTGGCCACCATAAAAAAAACAAAAAAAAAAACATAAACGGAATGTAATATATCTTAATAACATTAAGATAATATGGTCACAATTTATGTAATGAATGAATGTATTATTAATAAAGGCCGGCGTTCTTTTTACAACGAAATTAGTTAATTTTTTCTCTGCCTCGTTCTTTTATATTATTTATGCATGTGTCCTATTTTAAATTATACCGAAATTAATTCAATCTGAGCCGGGTCAAGGCCACCGCATTGACCATAAATCAATAAATTGCATTAACTAGATTAAGTGTTTCTGAAATGAATGCCAATAATTATATATGTTTTCCAGACCTATATTATATCCTAATAATTTATTAATACCATCAGTATTTAATTGTAGTGGTCTAAATTCTGTCCCAGGGTTCCTCCACTATTCAGCGGTTGCCTTGAATTCCCGTTTTTGCCGCCATTTCTCTCAGTCTTGCCAATCTTCCTCTGGAGAGCAATCTGTGCTTTCCAGATAGCTTTTCACTAGTCTTTTTTTTTTTTAATTTTTTATGAAGTCTGTTGAGATGGATAATTCTCTGTTTATGGGGATCTACTGATTAAGTTAGTCTACACAGCCGGAGACGTGTTTTGATCCAGAATTGTGAATCTTTTCATCCCCAATCAAATGGATGTTTCAGAAACTCTACAAACAAAGACTTCACTGAAGCTTCTTAATTTAAAGGGAGTCTTTAAAATCTGTAAAACTGTTTATTCATTTTTAACAAAGTAGAGATTTCAGTTTGGTTACAAGATACATTTATAATTACGATTTATAGACATACAGTTTAAAATTAATTAATTAGTTTAGTTAACTTTGGAGGTTTAATAAATTTAACCCAAGTATAATTTATTAACATCTGTAAATAAGCATGTCTGCCAAACGTTTACAACTTTCGAAAGTTGTATAAAAATGGGTAAAATTGAAACAGCCCCCTCCTTCCGGTTAACCCAATTTCGACGAAGCGTTTTTTTCTTTTTAAAGCGGTGGAGGTTTCAGTTAAATGAATTAATAAATTGTTCAGAATCAGAATTATAAATTTTTAGGTTAGGGCACTGGACTCCCATGCGGAGGTACCGGGTTCGAGTCCAGCTGTGCTGCCGTTAGATTTTCTCTTCCTAGGAGCCTCTACTGCTCACTGTTTGGTGATGGGCAGTGTTGTCGTAGCTAGAGAAGACTGCCCGGAGGCCGGCAGTGCAGTGAGAAGGCTCCGAGCGTCATAAAAGAAGATGTTGATGCCCCTTAAAAAAAGAAAGAAAAAAGATTCAGAATTGTATAGTCGCTACAATTTTTTATTTTTGTTTATTTTACTATCATTTAAACGCCATTCTTAATTCCATAATTATGTAAAACATTCAATCAATAATAAACAGCAGCAGAGTAAATCATTACTAATTCACATAAATACTTAAACTGAATGATTAATTTCCAACTAATTTACATAAAGAAGTATTGTGTGTGGCGTGGCATACATTGTTTTTATTGAAATGCTTGTTGGAAACAATATATATATATATATATATTATTTTTTTTTATTACGCCATTAGGAAATAACAATTTTGTAATATTGTTCTTTTATTTTAATTAATGATTCATGGAAATGTTTTTACTTGATGTATATTATACATTTTAATTATTCTCTAATAAATATTAATCATTAACTGATTTACAAGTATTATTAAGTGATCGGATTATCAATTTAAAAAAATAAATAAATAATCCTCCAAGGATTAATACCTATATTATTATAATTGATTTATCTGTCAATTTAAATTCAATTATTAGAACTTTTTACAGCATTATGTTGCACAATATACCCATAATGGTTTTGGGTGGGCTAGGCTTAATAACCTTAGTAGCCAATCCCTCCCTATAGATAATCTTATAGGCTTCTGCGGCCATTGTTATGCGAAAACCTAAGCTATACAGCCAATCACATGCATGGGAGGGTAAATTAAGCCACGCCTACAACTTTTAGCCATTCACGTGTAAGATAGAAGTGGAAATTAGGCTGCACCACTTTGTTGCCATGCTTTAGAACCGTTCACTGTGATTCTTGTCAGTATTGGTCTAATAATCAAGCCGAAATCTATCTTAGAAGTCAATCATTTCGGTAAAAAAAATCTGTATATACCAAACCATTGAGCCAGTCTCAATACAAAGACCTTTTTAATGTTTCATATTGGGAATTTCTATTGATTCCTTGGGTAAAAAGGCTGCCCAAAATCTTTTTTGATATCTGTTATCTCATTTTATACATTCTTCTCTTCTTATTCAAGTAAATTCCTAATATATGTTATAAATTGTGAGTTTAATGCCAGTTCGCGTGTTCATTCATTCATTTACACATTTATAAACCATTTTACATTTCGTCACCAATCACAGTTTCTTGCTTTCATTATACATTTTGGAGTTAAAATTGCAACCAAAATTCTTGCCTCCCTTAATTGTAAGATCAAAGAGTTCGCTTAGCACATCTAGGAAAGAATTCTGGATTTATACTTTCATTTAAAAAGCCCCGCCTTTTGGGCAAGATCAAATTAGGAAAATATAATGTTCGTTTTATCTCTTTTTGTTTTTTAACGACTCCATCTTGGTTCAAACAATAAGCATGTTGAAAGGTTCAATTATACACAGAGGCACAAGCTTATTACCACTTTTCTTCTATTTCCCTCATTTATATCCACTGAAATTAGTTTATTATCATTAATCATATTACAAATTTTATGCTTGACATTGCATTGTTAAGAAAATGTTTAAGATATATAAACTTGTTCTAGAGTGTAATCTCTTTTACATTGCCTTATTCATCATGATTACCTCAGCTCTTACTGTAATATAATTCTTAACCAAGCATTATTACAAAATAACAGACAGCGCTTTTTGTTACTTCAAAAAAAGTTATGTCTGTATAATGTGCACATAAATTTAATAATTGCTCTTTCTGTTTTAATTACTATAATTTTTCTCATCCATTTATTTTAACAAAAAGGAGAAAATAAAGTGCGAAATATAAAAAAATATTAATATATACATTACAAGCATTGCTAGAATTGCAAAGTTGAACGAAAATCGGTTAACCGGAAGTGGGCGACTTTACAGAGCAGGTTTCTGTGGTTTTTTTTTTCTTTTTGTTGGAAATTTCTCGATAACAGCTCCAACGTTTTTTTATTTGAACCATTTTTTTCCATAAAAATTTATTTTAAGATGAATTTTGGAGTAGCTAAAGATTTGGAATCTTTAATTGGTATAATCAGTAATTTTGAACTAGATGGCAGCGTTATGTTTCCAGTCTACACATTCACTATCTGATCTTAACACTAACATATGTAAATGTACGGCTCTCCGCCACCTTTATAGTTAAGGCCAACTATAATCAGTTTATTAATAATTTCTGATTTTTTTATTTTATTTTTTAAATTTTATTGTTATTTACAACAGCATAAGTGCCGTAAGTAAATGTGTGTGTGTAATTATAAACAAAAGACAGGAGAAACTACCCCAATGGTAGCACTCCTAATTAATATTATTAATGTTCTTTATCTTCTGTGAACAAGTCTTGTGGCCATTGACGTTTCAGACTTCGGGGAAGATTGATTGTCAGGCAGCATTTGAGACGAAAGACGACGGATAAGAGAATTGTGATGAGAGGATAAGAACATATGGAATTTATTATATCATGTTTTGATAACTTCTTGTAGGAAGGGTATGTCTAAGTTTTGTGTGGATTATTTTGTTTGGGGGGCATATAGTAAGGAGCGTTGACAATAGTCCTAAGGATTTTTGGAGTGCAGGGATTGGATACGTTGAATGTTAGAATGCTTAGTGAATCCTACAGTTCAATACCGTATGCCCAAACAGGTTTTAAGATGGCTATATTACAGATGAGTCTTTTGTTTTGTAGTGTGAGTCTCTAGATCTGTTGTCCAAAAAGTTTTTTGGGTAGTCTGAATAGTATGTTAAGTTCTTTTCTTTTGAGTCGCGTGTGTGTGTGTGTGGATTCCATGTAAATCTTATGTCAATATAAAGCCCAAGATAGCGGACAACATCAGCAGCAGGTCTTGTGATTTTCCGGATTAAAAGAAGATGTGTGAATTAAAAATTGTGATAATTTGCAGAAACAGAAGGTCGTGTGATTGTTTCACACAAGATTTTTAAACAGTATTACGGACATTGCTACTGTAATGGCATCCAGCAGAGAGAAGAGAGGCTCTCTCTGGTTAACAGAGACTACTCTCTGACTTAAGCAGGCTAGAGAGAGAAAGAAAATACATCATTATTTAATAACTTTCACCATGGATAAAATGATTTGAAAGGATTGTCACAATACATGGCAATAAATATTAATAATACATAAGGGACGTGGACAATCACAGTTCATATCATTTTATCCATGGTGAAAGTTATTAAATAATGATGTATTTTCTTTCTCTCTCTAGCCTGCTTAAGTCAGAGAGTAGTCTCTGTTAACCAGAGAGAGCCTCTCTTCTCTCTGCTGGATGCCATTACACTACTACGTCCCTTTATAATACAAAATCCTACAACCTTTTAATGAAATTTATAATCTAAATAGGAATTATATACATATAGTACTTAGTCCCTACTCAGTCAGGAGATACGTGGTTAGTAATACGATAATTTATATTAGATAGAGTAAAGAAATAACGAGGATATTTATTTATCTCTCATTGAGAGGGAAATTTGCAACGAGAAAATATTTATAAAATAGCGAGGGAAATTTGTGAAAATTATTATATTATAGCAGTGTATTATATTTTATATCCAACAATATCGAGGCTATATAGTAGATTAAATTTACTAATAAATCCAGAAGGGTTTTTAATATAAATATTGCAAGTTAATGCTGTAACTACCATGGTCTTTAATGGATTATTACAATGAACATTTTATAAACTTGATTATATTTTAAATGTGTTTAAACACAAAAAAAAAAATTGTTAAGTTATTTAATTAAAATCTAGTTGTTGTAATGGGTTCCCCCCCTCCATCACATTTTCTCACGGTAATTCTTGTATTCATTTAAGCGTTAGTGAATTGCCCGGTGGTAAAGTTGTTTTGTTTGTTTGTTTGTGTGTCTATGTGTATTGCAATTGTAAAGTTTCCATACTGATTATGTTTGTATGTTGTGTGTTTTGGCTCAAATTCTAATTTAATCAGCTGTACACAGGTTTGGGTGACGCTGCTTGTGTGACAGGAAATCGAGTCGCCCTTTCTCTCTTGCTTTCACACACTCTCTTTCTCTGTTCCTAATTTCTCTCCAAGTTTCCATTTGTCCCTAGAAACTAGGTTTTTGTAATTTCCATTCAGTAGTTTGTATTTGCTGCTAATCCTAGGCCACAAATTTTCCAAATCTCTAAACATGATTAGATATTTATATAAGTTGTTGCTTAATTTACAACTTTTTTTTTTTAATTTCCACAATTTTCCAGAAGTTGTTTTAACTAACTTACTTTAGCAATAGCTGAATGAATTTACCTAATCTGCGATCAAAAAAAAAAAAGCCAGATCTAATGTCTGGTATTTTATCCAAGTCGTAGTATGCTTATTTATTTTGTTCCAGACCGATTTCGGATTTTCATCCATCGCCAGAATAAATCTATTCATTGTGTGCATAATAGTGTTCACTTCAAACGCAATGTTTTCGTTTCACTCGACACTTGAAGTTTATATGTGCGGGAGGCTATAATGTTATGTTACTATGTGGTGTGTGTTTGTTTAATGACAAAATGGAATTATTATAAATTATGATTAGACATTAGAAAATAGTGTATAAATAATAATATTTTATTTATTATGCATTATTTTGTAATGTCTAATCGTAATGTATCATAATTACATTTTGCATTAAAAATACACAAACACACACACACACACACACACACACACACACATACACACATACATACATACATAGTAACATAACTTTATAACCTCCCGCACATATAAACCACAGTGTCGAATGAAACGAAAACATTGCATTTGAAGTGAACTCTTTGCATGAAATGGATAGATTTACTCTGACGATGGATGAAAATTCGAAACCGGTCAGGAACAAAATAAATATGCATGCATGCTATGACGGATAAAATACCAGATGTTATCCAACATTGCGAACCCATCCACATTTTTCCGGAAGTCATAGTTGTAAAAAATCAATGTATTTTCGTGATATGTTAAATGCACATTAGCCGACATTCTTATTAGTTTCTTTTATTCCTAGTAAGTAAGAGGGAGTAATTATGATCATGCCAAATTTTCACCGGAAATACATGTTTAAAAAAAAAAAAAGTTTATCTCAAAATCGAAAAAACGCAGGAACTTCAAACGTTATTATTCCATGAAGAAAAAGTTTCGGACAAAATCCATCAACAGGAAATGCGAATTTACTAAATGATTTGTATGGTTTTTCGTGATTTTCTCGAAACGGACTCGAATGATTTTCTTTCAACTTCGTATACTATCTATCATCTTCTTCTTCTCTGGCTATACAATCCTTGAAGGCACTTGGCCTCCTCAATCACAACTGCCCACTCCGCCCTCTCCTGGGCCAATCTACACCATGTCCTAACTTCCATCTCTCAAATCCCGCTCCACTCCTTTCAATCATCGCGACCTCGGTCTTCCTCCTTTTCTCTGGCATATATGTTTTAGGGATCCTGTCCTCCGCCATTCCTCTCCACATGCCCAATCCATTTAAGCCTTCCTCTCTTTATAAATCCAACCAAATCCTGGTCCTTGTAACCAGGCCTCATAATTCCTAGTTGGTCGTTATTCTCCAATCCTTTTCCATCTTTAACGGGTCCATATACTTTTCTCAATATTTTCCTTTCCCATATACTGTGAAGGCGCTCGTCACTTCTCGTTAGGGACCATGTTTCACTACCGTAACTCGCCATAGGGCTAATTACTGTTTTGTAAATTATTAGCTTCGCCTCCCTTGATAGCTCTTTGAAGCTAGCACCTTCTGAAGCGACCAAAAACATCTGTTAGCAGTCATGATCCTGGCTTTGATTTTCTCAGCTACTTCATTATTTTCTGTAATAATTGCTCCTAGGTATTTATAAAGGCTAACTGCCTCAAATCTATGCAGGCCTAGAGCAACCCATGCTTCTTCGTTTCTTCTTTTTCTTGAGGTCATCATAGATTTGGTCTTCTGTTCATTTATTCGCATGTCGAGCTTGCTCACTGCTTTTCCAAATTCTAAGGCTAATGCTGAGGCTCCGGATAATGCTGCAGTACTTCTTGCTGAGCACATCATCAGCATGGGATAAGTGCTGAGTTAGCCTGTTGTAAATAGTCCCATTGGGTAGGTCTTTATGGCTCTTGCTGCTTTCTCTAGAGCAAAATTAAATAAAAGCGGGGATAACGGGTCTTCTTGCCTAAGACTTTTGGAGATTGAGAAGAGTTTTCCTCTTGATTCCTGCACTTTTACAGTTTTCTTTGAATGTTCCAGCGTTAACGAGACCAGCCTTATTAACTTTTTGAGTATTTTTGTATACTGTCGTACACACATAAATATTTATGACTATTATTTTTAAAAAAATCTCCCGGGAAAATTGATTATTCCAGAGTACTGTTGAGGGATCTGCTGCGATGTACTTTTACTCTAAAGTAAAGTGTCAATACAGTGTACCGCTTTGTCACCATTACAGTGTTAATATTTCATACAAAAAAAAAAAAATGACAAAATTTCGAATTTGAAGAAAATCGATTAACCGGAAGTGAAACTTACAGTATTTATTTTTTTTATAGTTTTTTTGAAGTTTTCTCGAAAACGGCTTAACGATTTTCTTCTTTAAACTTAAAGTGCTCACTGTACAGATAAAAAACGTATCACATTTTTCAAAAAACCGTTGATTTTTAAGTGATTTGGGAGACTGATGTTAACATGGTCTTGAGGCAGAGAGCGCCCATAGAATCCACTGGGATATAAACTATGTATAATCTCCACCACCTTCTTTTATGGTTAACTTATATAAACGTTTCCAAATATTGCAGTTTTAAAGAAAGTATTTTTTAATGAAATTGTAAGAGAAAGTTGTGTGAGTGTTTCACACCAGATTTTTTTTTTTTTTTTTTTTAATCCAAGAAAAAACGTTTCTGTGAACGAGGTTCCAAAAGTCCTTCATGTTGTTGGTACCGAATATATTCGGCTTAATAATGTGTACAGTTAGTTGTGATGCATAGGGTTCATCCTTCTATCCAATTTTTCCTGCTTTTCATATTTCCATCTGGCTTCTTTCCAAGCTTCCTTCTCTCCAAAGTTCATTCTTTTCGCACTCGATTCCACAATCCTTTTTTTCCTTCTTTTCATACTTTCTTCTTGTACACAATTCCTTCTCATCCACACAACCTTTTCTTTTCATTTCTTTCCACACAACCTTTCCGTATTACCTTCTTTTCAGCCATCCGCATACTTTACTTTCTACACATTTCCCTTCTTTCACACTTCTTTCTTTCCACACTTCCTTTCATATTACTTTCTTTTTAACCTTTCTTCTTTCCACACTCTATTTTCTACATATTTCCATTCTTTCCTCAATTCCTATTTTAACATATTTCTTCTTTTTTTTTTTCATCTTTCCCTATGGTCGTATTTCCACAATTCCACTTTTTTACCTTTTTTTCCTCCACAGAACTTTTATTTTTACATCCCCCCCTTCTAGGCCTTTTTTCATCCTCCTTTCTTTTGTTCTTCGTAGTTTTAAAGCTGAGGGAAGAAAGGGCAGAACAAGGATATCATCCTTCCCCAATATCACGGACAAAGTGTAACATGCAAAATATAATTTAATATATTATCCATTCAATTTTATTGTTCAAAAAAAAAAAAAAAAAAAAAAGCTTTAGAAATCTGAGATATCTAATTAAATGATTCACAATTATCCTTAAGCTCTATTAGTCCCAGTCGCGTTTAGTTATTGTCAAAAAATGATAGCAATTAACTTCCTTGCGTGTTTCCATTATTTCTTGATTGTTAATTTTTTTTTTTTTGTAATAATAGCCGTCACAGAATATTTAATCATTTACAGAAAAAAAAAATTTAACAATCTCTGGGAGAAGGCAGTTAAAAAAAAAAAATTAAAGCTAATTAAAGAACGGTAAAATCTAAAGTTTGTTTTCTTTGTACTTCATCAGACATTTCTTATTAATCATTTTTATTAAACTTTAATTAACAAAGTTTGATATTAATTATGTCCTGCACACCCCTTTTCTATATTGGTCCATTGATACCGCATTACATTAGTATTATATTAGTTATATCTTGTTTGAAATTTTAATAATTAATTATCGTCGAAGTAATAATTGCTTTTAATTGGAAAATATAATGCAAACTCTAGACTTTTCTTCTTTTTTTTTATTAAAATTTATTTTAAAATAACTTTTCCCACTTTACATTGTATTCAATATTTGTTATTATAAATTCTAAATATAATCAAATACGATTATGAAAATTTTTTTTCGTGAATATTAAATTTAATATTTTATTAAATTAATTAGCAGATATAAATAGCTAATTAAATTTTTTAAGTAGGTATTGCTTTTTCATTTTTGGAGAAGCTATCCACGAGAAAAGTACTTTATCCCTTCATTTATTTATTAACTACGCATTGAACAGCTGACAGTCTGCATGTTTTTTTTTAACGAATGGTCCGTTTGTGGCGTTGTGTGGTTGTGTATGTGAAATTGATCACTGAAAAGAAGAGTACTACATTCACTTTGGTCGTCAAGTTTTGTTTTCATATTCAGACAGATGATAAGTTATTGGGGACGCCTCTCGTGTACCACCCGGAAGTCGAAACTTTTAATTATTCCTCATTATAATAATTGAAATCCACTCTAAAGTGGCCCCTAAATGATCAATATTTACGTCAATGTATCCCTCAAGAATTGATATTGAACAGTAATATTGACCGCCTGTAGATCAGATTGAAAGATTGCGCAATATATTGAGTCAATCAAAAAGAGTTTGATTTTTATTGTGCAATGTAATAAATATTGCATCCGTGTGTAGGCAGTATTGCGCAATCTGGTTCAGTCTTGTCCTAGTGTTGGAGTCAACATCAACTTACCTATAAAAAATGGCTACAAAAGGAAAAGATGAAGAAAGAAAATTCATTTTAGAATTCATCGAGTTGTATCAGAGCTTACCCGCTTTATGGAATATCCAGAGTAAAGATTACAGCAACAGAATAAAAAAAATGAACAGTACGAACAGTTGCTTTCTAAATATAGAGAATATTATCCGGATGCTGATAAGTCATAATTAGTTAAGCAATTTCATTCGTTGCGCACAAATTTCAGAAAGGAATTAAACCGAATACACAACATGTTGACTACAGAAGTGTCAGCCATGAACTAATTTATTGTGCAATAATATTGCCCCGTGTAGGTTGGCCAAACAATATTATTGTGCAATATATTGACGTGAGTATTGATCGTCTAGGGGCCACTTAAGAGGGGCTGGATTAGCTCAATGATAGTACACTGGACTTGTACCGCGGAGATGCCAGATTTGATCCCAGCAGTGCTACCCTGAAGAGTTTCTCGTCCGGTGATGGTCAGTATTGCCAGTAACAAGGGAACGCTGCCCGAATGCCGACAGTGCACTGAGAAGGCTTCAGATATCATAAAAAAATACACTATGATTGCCCCCCCCCCAGAAGTGGACAAGCCACTTCTTCAAGATCCTTGTGATACTCCGCACAAGGCCGGCAGAGGTCTAGCGTACCCATAGATTCAAGAAGTTGATTTTTCTTTAACTATTTTAATAACTATTGCGCAATTGATGGAGATATTCATCAAGCACTTCCTCATAAAATATCTTCACAGTTAACATTTTTTACATACTAAGCAAATAATAATCTAGGTTGTAGCTTTTGATTAGGGTGAAGTCTCTAGTTTGAATTGAAAGTAATTGCTTGTTGACTCCAGTTAAATGGTTCACAAATATATAATAAATAATACAGAGCTCTATTTTAAGTGAACATAAGTAAAATGTAATAGATATTTTTTTCCATTCAACTAGTAATAGCTTAGAAAAAAATTGACAAATCCATAAATCTCATTGAAAGGGACCAGCATATAATATGAATAAGTGACCCGTATAGATCATAATTCCCCTTCCCCCCCGTAATATCCCCATTTATCGAATAGAACGGAAGTAGAAAATAAATTATAGTTTCCTTTTATTTTATTTTTCATAAGAGAGAAATTTGATCATTTAAAGGGGAGAAGTGTTCCACTCCTAAAAATATCAAATATAATAAAATAAAATTTATTAAGTTGATCTTTCATGAGATTATATTTTAATGAAGAATGTATATCGTAATAGGATCTATGTAATAAGTCTATGGTGAGCTATAAATAGTATTCCATTAAGCTTGATTATTAATAACACTGCAATAAGTTAATTTGATTTTAAAGAAAATCAACTTCTTGCATCTTGTATAAGGATAATTTCGCACGAAATATGTCAATAACGTAAAAGGTATGATTGATCGAGTAGATTATTAAAAAAAATAAGGGATTATTAATTTCTTAAGGGTACCTCAAGATCTGTGCCCTCCGGAGCCTTTTCATTGCAGGCCTCCCTGCAAAAACAATACTGCCCATTACATGCAGTATTAGCTATAGAGGCTTAAGGACAAGAAAATATAGGTATCTATGTGTTTTCTAGATTAGAACCGGCAACTCCGCGTTTCAATCTAGCGCATTTCCTTTGAGTTAATAACCACCTTAAATATTTTTAATATTCTTAACATAAAAAGCAATCATTTTGCTATATATGTGTTTTTATTTTTATTTATTGTATTCAGCTACCGCTGGCTACAAGAGTAGTGTTTATAAGCATAATATTGCATTGAAAAAATTATTGAAAATAGTAACATCAATTACATTCTAAAATTAAACATTACAAAAAGGATTTAATTCTTATAATTTTGATATTGTGGAATGCATATTATTTTTACAACTATCAGTCATTCATTGCACCAGTCATACATAATACCTCATACATTGTGTTCACTCACATGCTGGTCCTTAAAGTAAGTATGCCAGAATATATATTATACAATCTGCAGACATCTTGTTTATTTTGTCTAGCTAAGATTATTTTAATTTTTTCACAGTTTTGACCGTTCAGTGGGGCAGAAAGTAGCTTTCTGTATTCATTATATTTAGGGCACTGCAGTAGTAGATGCACTACATCCTCCGGGGCATCAAGTTCACAAGCGGGGCATTTGCGATCGCTGATAATTATCACGCGATTTCCTTTCGTTGAGAATTTCATTATGTGTTTTCCGGCCAGCCTTATTTGAGCGAATAAACGTATATTAACCCTGAATGAAACATCTTGTAAGAAAAAATATGGTTGAGGGCCCTCATTCAATATGCCGCCACTATAAAACTGACTGAAACCAGACTGCGAGAGAAGTTCCAGGTCTTTTCCTCTTAAATAAGATTCTGCCAACTTAACCACTGACAAAATTTTACTCTTTGTGAGTGACTCCAGACAATTCAGGTCTATGAGTTGGGAGCAACCAGTGATATTAAAGAGTTCCGCGGCCTGAGATACCCAATTGTATTTTGTTTCACAGCCCGCATGGTTGTGAATTTCTAATAGCTTTCTGAAACATATTTTTGGCAGTCTGGTGTTGTCCATGTTTTCCAGTTGTCTCAACCACAGCAGAACTGCCTTCAGCACACCTCTCTCCATCGAATAATTCCCTGTTTCCAGCCTAACAGCAAAAGCCGGTGTCGAGCGGACAACCCCTAACAGCCTTTTAAAGTAGGATGCCTAGACTCTATGAAGTTTTGAATGTAGCGTAGACCCCACACCTCACTAAGGATTCATATATTCTAGTTTGAGCTTCCCATGATTGCATTTTACATTTACACAAGAGTGATAATGCAGAATTTACGGCCATGTTTGTTTTGTTTGTCATGTAATTCGATGCCTGCGCGAATAAGGAGGAGCTCGCGAATGGGACACCAAGATAAACATATTGATTCACGCATTCGATTTCCTGCCCCTCGTACCAGAATTTTCTCCTTGCGCGGCGGCCAGAGCTTTTACAAACCTTCAAAATTTTTGTCTTTTTCGCATTAACCCGCAAACCATTTAATTTGCAATATTCTTCTAGAGCCCGTCATTTTGCTGTAATAATAAATAAATAAATAAATAAAAGAAAAAGAAAAAAAAAAAAGGTTAATGATTCTATTGAATTTCTATAAAATGGTCATTATCGAACACGATCCGGTCGTTAGTAGAAAATAATCATTATCCAATGAAAATTAAATAATAATTCCATCACCATCATTATCGTCGCCACAATAATTAAGGGATATTAAACTAATGTTTATAATTTATAGTATTATCCGCTCGCTAAGATTTAATCTCATTACTAGAATCCAATTTATAAGGTCCAGTATAGCAGTGAAAGTTTTGGCCAATTATAATTTGATTAATTTTCCATTACCTTAATAATTTTTTGTAAATACGGTGCAGAATTATATAGTCATTCTTTCTCTGAACTTGATCGTCACAGTAAGGAATGAGTTTATTTCGCTTCCCTCTGTCGGATGTTTGCCAATCATTCTCCAGTCTTCCTTCTTTAACTCCTTCTGTATCTTATTAATTATTGCATTTCCAATGGATAAGAACAATGAGCGTCCAGTTTTGTAAAATTTATGTAACCTTCACTTCTTAGGTGTGTTTGGTTATGTTGTTAGATATACTTTCTCATAATGCGTTTGACGAAATATAATAGATCTTATTAATCTTAATTGATGATTATGAAATCACGTAATAATCTCGCTAAAATTAATGTCACAGTGATGCTATCCTGACAGAAGTGCCAACTTAATTTTATGGCCAGAGTATCATGCTGACTGTAGGAAATGGTGAATGATTATGTTGTTGAATCAAAGCACAACACAGCTATTTGCACTTTTATATTTTTATTTATTGTTTTTTAAAAACATTATCTCATTGCAATTGCTTTTTATATACAACTTTAATTTTTACGTTACTCTGTAAGGAGGATGGTATATAGAGAGCGTGGCCGGGCGGAGAGTAATGGTTTAGCGTTAGCAGATGTGAGTCACTTGGAGAGCGATGTGGCAAGTTAATAGCTCTTACTAGTGCTAATGACGGTGAGCTAGTGTACCTAGCTTAGTGAAAACTCTTTGACTTGTAAAGGGGGGGACTTTTAGCAGACAATTGATTGCTTTTTATAAATCTGTTGCTTAATGTAACTATCAAAGAATTGTATTGTAGACTTCTTGAAATTAAATAGTAGGCTTTTGAAGGTCTGTTTCCTGACTTTTTGATTGCTGGTTATAGACTCTTCATATGTTGATTTTAAACTGATTTAACGTCTCAAGTTGCCGAAATCAATGAGTTTTTTCTTGGTTCTTGCGATAAGAACTTGGACCCCTAGTTCTTCTTCTAGGATGAAGCTTGGTGTAAGTTGCAGCCCATTTGTCCATTCCGTACAGGTGCCGTAACATAGGGGACTAGAAACTGGGTGAGCATAACATCTCTGGCTGGTGTAAACAATATAGAGTTCCCTCCAGCGCTTATTATAGTGATTTTCCTCAACAGAGAACCGTATATTGTATTACAGTATGAAGACCATTATTTAATTGACCATTATTAGTATGCACCTTTGTACAAGAATGTGTCCTCACGCGTTGGTCTAGTGGATAGCGCAGGGTTCGATTCCCATGAGGGCAAATTCAGTGCTGTCCCAACATCGTGAGCTACAGTTGGTAGCGCACCTAGTTATCGAAGGCCGGAACTAAACTGCGAGGGAACGCCATGGCCGTGTTTACCACACACCTCCCAATACAAATTGCCGCTGCACCATTTTATTTGTTATTGTATTTGAATATAAAAAATAGGCTATTCTAAATTGTCAACACTTCTTAAATTATAAACAGTTCTATTGGAACGGAGAAATTTAATTCAGTTTCCCTAAAAATAGAATGAGGAAGAAAAGTTTAATTGACAGTGATTCAACTTCCACTAAAGACAGAGGAGCTCCTCTAAACATATTTCCTTACTATATATTTTATATACATCCAGGAGAGCCAATCTTCTTCCATTTGCTTTTGTTGATGAACGCTGTTAATCCGTCATTTATCTTGAACTCTATAACCTCGTCTATCCAGTCTCAAACCTCTTTTCTTAGCTTCAGTGTTACCCATTAATTTGCCGGAGATTCAGCACACACAATTTTTTTCTGCCTGGGTAGTGATAAGAAAAACTTTAATTTATTATAAATTTTTTAGATGTTATTCTAATAATTAATTTTGAACGTTCTTCTTTTTGCCGACGTTAACGGCTTGTTGGGTAATCTCTCTGAAGTATCTCTTGAGCATTCTACGGCATTTACTAAGCAGTGATATTTATTTTTTTGGGGGGGTATGTGAAAGGTGTACAACATCTAAGTTCCTTCCCACGTTTTACCTTATATCTGATTGACACTATAGTGATTGCGTTAAACTACTAGTTATCTAACAAGCAAACCTAACGAAAACGGGCCTAACCTATGTATTTTAAATAGAACCTTTATTGTTTCTAAAACTACTTGGGGTGGAGCACTTGATATTCCTCGCACTTCCCAAATTATAAATTTAAAAGATATATCCTGCCACAACATTTAAGAATGAAAGAAAAAAATTAAAAAAACTTATGGCACAACAACCCATGAAGGACTAAAACTTGCCAGATGGTGATTTTTATTGGGAGGCGTATGGTAACAACGCCTCAGTTCTCTCGCCGTTTAATTCTAGTTTTCGCTACCTAGATGCGCTACCAACTGTAGCTTCCCACTTTTTCTCACGATGCTGGGTGAACATCATCTCTGCCCTCACGGGAGTCGAACTCTGAATTCTCACACCAATGGCGAGTTCGCTAGGCATTAGACCAACGCGTGAAGGCTTATAGTCCCAAATTGTCACAGAATGTTCTTAGTAGAGTTTTTGAGATCGCAGAATACTTATAATCTTAGTTTTTGTTTCTTAGAGGTCAAATATGCTATTCTGCATTTACAATAAATAAGTAAATAAATATAAAAGAGAAGTTAAAGAAGAATTCGTTTCAGGTCTTCGAATTTAAAATCCATATAATACTTTTACTTTCTCTTACTCCTAGTAAGAGGAAGTATTGTATTCGTGTCAAATTTTCGATATCCTGTTTTTACCGGAAATATTCGTTTTGAGGTCCAAAAAAGTGGTTTTTAGCAAATGGTCTCTGTGTGTGTGTCTGTATGTATGTGAACAGTATAGCTCAAAATGAGAAACCGTAGAAAGTTGAAACTTGATATTACGTTTAGATATCACCATGACAGTACGTTATCTGTCAAAATTTTTCAACCGGAAGTACCACTGTACTACTTTTTTGCGATTTTCTCAAAAATGGCTCCGACGATTTTCTTCAAATTACCCATACAAAGAGCTACAACTTTTTTAAATTTATTTCATTGGGAGACAAAAATGTTATAAAAAGATATCAAATATTCTAATATAATCACTTTAAATTAGCAAGGCCATATATTTTGTTGTAGTTTGTAAGTATTAAATTGATATGCCATTTCTAAAGTATAATAAAAAATAATTCAACCTAAAAAGTGAACAATAAAACTGGTCGCGGCTAACATTTTATTAATGGTATCTGTTTAGATTTACGTCATAGATGTACGTCCCAATGGTTCTATTTGGACCACCCTCCACAGTGACATCACATATATATTAAAAACTGAAACACATCCCCCGATTCCACTTCCGCCCCAAAAAAAAAACAACAACACAGATCCCAGCTTAATGGATATGAGCTTACAACCTCTATTATTGCGACAGAAATAAATCGAATATATTACATCCCCCCCCCCAGACGCATGCACACAAACACAAACACACAAATATATAATTTATATATCAAGATTACATTTGTATGGCCCGGGGTGGTTATGTGTGGTTAACCCATAGTGCATAGTCATGATTTTTACTATGGTATGGTTTGAAACCAGAGCGCAGCAATAATTGTGGCCTGTTTATTTTACTAATTGTTGTAGTTTATCGTTCTGCACAATTTTCTCTACGCTTTCTACAATTTATGTTTTTAATTGAACGCAAACTATGATTTATGTACAATTTATTGGATATTACATATTGTTTTACATAAATAATTAAATTTATTTCAACATGAAGATGGATTGATTTTTATTGAAATTACGATCAGCGAAATATTTTGACGCTGGATAGAGGAAAGAGATTGTAATCGGACGTCATAACGGACATTGTAACTGATAATTTGTGCGATGTACAAGAAATCAGGATCTGAAAAGTACAGGCTTGCAGAATATTTCCTAATTTATTGCAATATAATGACTCTAAAACTAAAAATTTACCAAATACTACCATTTTTCGGTGCCTATCAAGTTTTAACTGATATAATGTAGCAAAACATCCTGCATAGTGATAGTCAGAAAGCCTTCCTATGTATACTTGAAGAAGAAATGCGAAATATGTACACTATAAAGACATGCAAATTTTCCTTTTTCGGTGCAAAAATGATATCACCTCTTTACAAAATATCCTGCACAATAGAATAGAAGAATAGAATGTCTTTATTCAAATTATATACAAAAGTGCATTAACAAATTCTTTTTATTTTACACAAAAAGACACTACCACGATGATTTGATCGTCCGTGGGAGGTCAGTGGTCAAAGAAATATTATTCAATTAATATATATTTCAAAACAAAAAAATAAAATAAAATAAAACAAAAAAGATACATAATAAAAGAAGAGAACACTGTTATTTATTTTATTACATTTATCACTATCACATTAATAACATTTATTTTCCTGCACTATTATTATTATTTACTTTTTAGAAGCTTATTTTAGGAGTCAAAATTAAATTGTTTAATAAGTAACGATCTGTATTGCCAACTATCACTATCACAACAATAGTTAACTAAAGCCTCCCAGTTTTTTCCATTGAGTAAATCTGTTGCTTCAACTTGAATTAAGTTCTTTTTTTAAAACCATTTTACTCTAAATTCTGTAAGTATTTTACAAATGGCCAAAAAGTGATAGGTGTTTGCAGACTCATTACTGTTGCACATTGAGCAAATGCCATCATTATCTTTATGAGGCTTCCAATTCAAATTTAACAACTCCCTCTCTCAATTTGAAAATCCATTTAGCTTTATGTAGAGGCAATAAATTGGTATAACTATGGTGGATTGTTGTCTATGGCTTAAACTTTTATACATTATATAAGTGTTTGTGTTACGTACGGGCTAAGGTGATATATTTATTATGCATTTGTTGTGAAACCTTTTCTATAATTAACATTAAAGTTGTAGAATTAAATAACTTATCAGCTGGTTCCCAGTCAACATTAATATTAAATAACTGCAGTAGTCTTTAAACCAAATAAGTCTTTAAACCAAAATGTATTTTTACTGATTATTTCATTTGCTACTATTTTGGGATATCTGTTATCAGTATCAGTATAATAGTTATCTGTTGTCTTTTATCAGTATAATAGTTAAATATCTTAGAAATATATTTCAAATGTATTTTCAATGTGTATAGCGGCCTCTACATGGTCAATAATATTGACAATACTTTAGAGTATTGACAATAATATTGACCATGTAAGGTGAAAAAATTGTATTGATGGTCGGTATTGACAAGAGTATTGATGAAATTCAGATTTTCTGATTTTCGTGTATCAATACTGAGAATTGGAGGGGATATTGACAATATTATTGACCGTGTAGGGGCGGCGCCAATATTTCCATCAATACTCAGTTCAATAGTTTTATACAACGTTGAAACTAACCTGTACAAAACAAAAGCTATACTATTATAATAGGTTAAAGGACTTTATGAGTAGTGCCAAACGCCAAAATAATGGCTACGCAAGCTTTTGTAAGATTATTCATTTTTTAAGATAAAAAAAAGCCAACAAAATAACGAGTACAAACACGTAAATACACTCTCCTAGTGGCAGAAGTAGTAAGTAATGAGCACAGTTATTGACAAAAGTATTGACAGTAATATTGATCGTGTAAGGTAATGAAATATTGATACTGGTTAGCACGAGTATTGATGGTTATATTGCCAATACTGATATTGGCAATATTATTGACCGTGCAGAGGGCGCTTATAGGAAGAGAGGGGAGAGGTTAGTTTCCTGTAGAATAGTATTGATGGTAAACAAAGGCTACTGAAGGCGCAGTTGGATTTCTCTAAGTATAGAATAACTTGTCCAGATAGTTCCAAAAAATAACCGCACTTTTAGTAGGGCCGTCGAGAAATGGTGTAGACTATAATTATAGATCGCCCATGGCTATCAGAAGTTAGGCACTTGATGAAAGAAGAAGAAAAGGTCGATTTTTATTTTCTCTTACTCCTAATGGATAAGAGAAAATATTGCTAACGTTTTCGAATTTTCGAAATTGAGCTTTCATCGGAAATATAAGTTTTTGTGCTCCCCCGGGTACAAAAAAAAAAAAAATATTTTTGCGAATAATGTGTGCGACAAAACATTTCCAATAACGAGAAATGCAATAAGCTCAAGCATCGTATTCTTTTTAATTACTACGACTTTCATTTAACACGAAAATTTCGGGCAGAAACCACCTTTCAGTTTATCGCGACTTTTTTAAAAATGGCTCCAACGATTTTCTTTAAACTGCGTATATTCTGCCTACATTATATAAATATCTATTACTTTTATTTGAACATTTTCCTGAGAAAATTTAATTTTAATGGGGGTCTGGGGAATGGTTAGTATTAAAGATTTCTCTAAAGTACCCCTTTATTACAGAATACAGTTCTACCACCTGTATAATATAATGTAAATTAGAAGCGTTGATGGAATTCCAAATTTGACGTAAATCGGTTTACCGGAAGTCCGATTTTACAGAATATGTTTTTGAGTTTTTTTTTTTTTTGGGGGGGGGATTTTCTCGTAATCGACTCTAACGATTACCTTTAAACTTGGGAATGCTAACTGATGCACAGAAATAAAGTAATCACTTTTTTTTATAACATCTTTTACGAAAAAATTGAAGTTTTGCGAAATTTATGCCGTCAAATTTCAACAAGTGGTTGGTTCAGTGTTTATTTGCTCTACTCTGCCTGGGTACGTATTTGTTCCCTAACCGTCTCTATATTAATGGAAGGGTAAGCGAGTAAAAACTTGAAGGAAATTTTGCATTCCATCCAGCATTGTATTAAAAGTCGTGTGAGTGTTTCACATTAGATTTTCCTTCTTTTTTTTATTGTACCTTCAACTGAACCATACAAACTTATCTGTCTTTGTGACAACTTGAGCTTAACTCAAAAAAAAAGAAAAGAAAAAGTATTTCAAATTTGTACATCTGTTTGTATCAGATTTGTAACTAAAACAACTTTTTTTTAGATAGAGGAATCATCATTTAATCAAATAATTTTTTATTTAAAATAGATCAGTTCTTTGCATAAGTGCTTGATACCATGTTTATTTTTGTTGTTCCTGGCCGGTTTCGGATTAAGGACGGTGGAGGAGAACCTAAAACCGGCCAGGAACAACAAAAATAAGCACGCTACACCGCTATAAAATTCCAGATCTCTGAATAAAATTTGGTCCGTCTTTCTCCTGCTAAGGCTTAAACAGATTCGATGGTGCCCGAACTAGGAAAACTGTTGTGCCTTCGCCCTTTCTCGTTCTGCCAATCCGATTGCCCTTTCTGGATACCCCCTTTTTTCCCCAGAAGAATTTTCCTCTGTAGAAGAAGTAATAGTTTTTTTTTTTTAATTTTCTAAATTTTATATTTACTTAAATTACATAGTTTAATCAACATTTCCCGTCTTTTGAAGGTTTACTTATCGTAGTTTCCTATTGATTAAATTTGGTTTGTAAATTTCCTCACTTCTTATCAGTTTATTTATTTATTTATTTTTTGTTTTAAACAAAAGTAATGATTATTTTTAACCGCAAATTTTTATGTAGTTTTGCATTTCCTGGCTTCGACGGAATTCATGTAAACAAAACATGATGTAATACAAACATTGGTTTATTTTTTTCTCATTTAATAATACCACATATTGATAAATTTTGTTTGAATAACCGTAATAGATTTTGCAGTATTTTTTTTTTAATTAAAAATTAAATCTGATGTGAAACACTCATAAGAATTTCTCTTATTTTAATTTACATAGTTACGTAGCCTGTAATTTTTCGAACTCTAATGTTGTTGCTAGAAACTAGATGATGATGAATTAGCTCTGCGTAGATTTCAATCTTTATAGTATTCTTTCAATACTTTGTGGACTACGCCATAAAACTCCAGGTCTAAGAAAAGTTTTGTTACTAAATATTATGAATTCTTTGGAGAAATTTTTATGGGTGTTTAACATCAATTTTATTTTGTTCCATTAGTATAAACGGCCAAATACAAAATGGCGGACTTACCTTGCATTTCTATCTAATTCTCTTTTGCTTTCTTTTTCAACAATTGAATGACAAAATTCTGATTTTTTTTTTTTTTTTTTAGAGCTCATATTAATTTTATAATGCAATAAATATTTTGTTAAAAATAACTTGATTTTTTGTATAAAAAAATTGTTATTGCACAATTTGATAATTTATAAAATACCTGTGGAGGGAAAATTAGTAAAAAAAAAAAAATTCTAAACTAGATTTTTCATAGAAATAATTAGTTATAAATGATTAGCCAATGACAGTGTAGAAGTGCACTTCCGGTCATCCGATTCTTTTCAAACTCGGGATTTCGACAACAGATTTAATATTATTTAGATGATAGAATTGTGTAATATACTGAAATAGCACTTTAGAGGTAACCATAACTTCATCCCTCCCCCACAAAAGGGCCCTTAAAGGAATTTTCACGGAGAAATGTTTCAATTAGAAGTAGCTCTTTGTATGTGTAGTTTATATAGTATGTTTAAATCAAATCGTTGAAGTTGTTTTTGAGAAAATTACAAAAAAATGAAAGAAAAAAAAAAACAATAATGTCTACTTCCGGTTGATGGATTTTGCGTCTGATGCGGTGGTAGTATCTAAACGGAATACCAAGTTTGAGTTTCCTGCATTTTCGTTTTTGAGATATTCTTTTCACACAAAAACAGACCATTTTCTAAAAACCTTTTGTTTGGACTCAGGGGAATCTAAAACGTGTATTTTCGGAGAAAACTTAATTTTGAAAATCTGTCACGAACGCAATACTTCCTCTTACTATTATTAGTAAGAGGAAGTAAAAAGAAACAGCTGAAAATGTTGCAAAAAAAAATTTCTAGAATATTCTAGAAAAACATTATTTTTTGTTATTTACTGTAATTGTTCTTAATAATTTTTTTTTCCACAGAGTTCGTCTTTCACGTAAATATTTAGATTTACAGCTTCGCCTAAATGAAATAGATAATAATAGGCTATTGATATTAGATGGAGTGAAACTATTTTCGGATATCATGATGGTTAGGTCCGCTGCTAGAAAATTCCAAAGATTTTAACCGTGATAACCTAGATCGCAATCTTCAAGTATGTCTTGATATCACACTTTTTATCAAGATTGATATCCCACTTTTTTTTATCAAGACACTAAGAAGATGGGCAAACCCTGAATATATCCGATTATGAATATGTATTTTATGACTAAAGGGTGGATAAGGTGTCCAAATGTGGTCTAAAGCAGGAAGAAAACCTAAAACCTGAGAGGTATGTAAGGTAGCGAGCCCGTTTAGTGGTGTTATGCTAAGGAATTGAAAGTATTGTTTTAACATAAGCAGGATTTGGTTTAGTCTCCACCTATCTCAGCCGGAAACAAACATCTTCTAAATCGATAAGGAGACCTAAGGAATCTAAATTTCTGTTTACTTTTTGAATCGTACTTCTGAATATTTATGGATTTTATTTTTTGTTGCAGTATTATGTATATTAGAAAAACATGGTTTGGTTTGTACTGATGTGGTAAGAATAGAGCATGTTTAAGTTCACGCAGTCTTGTAGGCTTGCTGCAGAATGATGTAGAATAATTGCCGTCTTCTAGATAATGGGTTTTCTCTGGTTATTTTTATTTCGCTCTGTTAGCATATTTTTACTTTCTCTTGTTGGTGTCAAGAGGAAGTATCGCGATCGTGTCAAAATTTTTGGATATCGCAATTTCCTCACGTTTTAAGGTCCCCCAAACAAAAAAAAAAGTGAATTTTACAAAATGGTGGTTACATCTGGGGAAGGATGTGGTTTTATAATTATGGTTAGCAGACTCAAAAACATAAAGTCGGAGAAAGTTCAAACTTCATATATAATTCAATCAAGAATTTGAGAATAAGGTTTTGGTCAAAATATGTCAATCAGAAATAATTTACCTCTTTACTAAATGGAATTTTTTTTTTAAATTTCTTTAGAAGGAGTGCTGAGAATCACTCTAAAGAAGGAGTGCTGTTCGGGGGCTTTGCTTGATGTGAAGCAGGCCTTCGATCGAGTATGGCACCCCGGGCTGCTCTGGAAACTTAAGGGCATCCTTCCAGCCACTTATTATCTTATCCTAAAATCTTACTTATCCGATAGGTATTTTCAAGTGCAAATCGGATCATCTTTCTCTCCTTTTAATCATATCGAAGCTGGAGTGCCGCAAGGCAGCATTCTAGGTCCTATCCTTTATTCAGTGTACACTGCAGACATCCCAACACATCCTGATACCATCCTTCTCACCTATGCGGATGATACTGCTATCCTGTCTTCCAATAATGATCCCGTAACAGCCCATAGAAATCTACAAACCCACCTCTCCTCCCTAGAAAATTGGTTCAAAAAATGGGTCATTAAACTTAATGAAAATAAGTCCCAAAACATTACCTTCACTCTACGTCGCATTACTCTTCCCCCAGTCTACTACAACTTAATTCCCTTACCAGTGGTCAACGTTGCTCGCTATCTTGGGCTTTACTTAGACCGAAGACTTACATGGAATCCTCATACAAGACTGAAAAGACTAGAACTAAACAGACGCTTTCGACAACTTAAAAGACTACTGGACAACAGATCTAAACTCTCCCTAGACAACAAAAGACTAATTTATACATCTATTTTAAAGCCTATCTGGGCGTACGGAATAGAACTATGGGGTTCAACCAAACGCTCAAATCTCCAAAGACTCCAATCCCTACAGTCCAGAATCCTCCGTAACATTGTGAACGCTCCTTTTTATGTCTCCAACCGAACCATACATACTGATCTTAATATACCGTTCATTGCTCAAGTCGCCCAAACCCGTTACAGGAAATTCCATATTAACCTACAGACTCACACAAACCCTTTAATTCAGCACCTGTCTTCCCGAACACTTCCTAATAACCCTCCTAGACGTCTTAAAAGACAATGGCCTCGTGATCTCCTCTCAAGTGAAGAGAGTGAATAGTGATTCTTTAGTTTTGGAGTGTTACCATTGGGGGGTAGCTTCTCCACTCATTTTGTAATGTATGTTCTTTGTATGATTGTTACTTATAGCGCTATCGCGCTGATTGTAGCATGAATAAAGATAAAAAAAAAAAAAAAAAATTCTTGCAACGAAACGGCTCCCAATTATTTTCTTTAACTTGGTAATTAACTAATTAATCATATAAAGAGTTATAACTTAATTTGAAACAATTTTCTAGGTTGTAGTGGGTGTTGGTGTGTCACGCGTTGGTGAAGTGGCTAGCGCACTCGCCTTTCAGGGTTCGATTCCCGTGAGGTCAAAGTTGGTGTTGACTCAGCATCGTGATGAAAAGTGGGAAGTTACAGTTAGTAGCGCCCTAGGTAGCGAAGGCCGGTACTAAACGGCGTGGGAACTGCGGCGTGCTTACTACATGCTCCCCTATTTAAATCGCCGTCTGGCTAGCCTTGGCCCTCCATGGGTTGTTGCGCCACAGGGGTTAGGATTATTTTAGTTTATTATATGATACTAACATCAATAGGTATAATATTATTGACGTTAAATATGTTGTCAAGATTCCGAGTTTGGTAAAAATCGATTGAACGGAACTGCAAATTTTACAGAGTGGTTTTCCAGTTTTTTGAGGTTTTCTCCATGAAGTCACCAAGAAGTTTCGTCAAACTAACATACGGCTGACTTTTACTAACTTTTTGTTTGTTAACATTTGCCCGAGTAAAAATTCAAGATCGTGTTTTCCTCAAATATCGTTTTATTAAGTTTAGATTCCCATTGATGATATATAACATTGAAAACTGCTAAATATTTAATGAAAATTATATGTTTGAAGGCAGTTTGTCAATAATAACTCTGTAACTTGTGGGTAGTAAAGGATATAATCGTGTGGGTGTATAACAACTAGATTTCTTCCATTTATAGTAGTCCGTATCTGGTCCATAGAATTGACAATGAAATGTTTAGAGTTGTATTGATCTTTTCTCGGCTCTGGATTATGGAAGCAGAAGTGCCATACTTGCAAGTTTTGGAACGTCTGTTTTGATGTTCCATTTTCAATGAGTGTTGTAGATTTAATACACTCCTTACAAACCTATACACACTTGACCAACCCCTCCTATTTTGAGATATAACTTCAAATTTTGAGTGTATTATGCAACACTGCGCCCATTGTTATGCTGTATATTGTACAATTTAAAGTGTTAAAAGTTGAAACATTGCATCTTATCCTAGTCCATTTATTACAATCCTTATAGTTTGTCCCACATTTATGGTTGTTGAAAGTCGACGATAATGGTCATAATTGTGTTATTTAGGCCAAAGAATGCTCTAAAACTACTGAACAAGAGTCCATTGTAAATATTGCTAGTACTGTAGTGGAAGAAAGAAATGAAAGAAAATGATAGTTTTGAAAAATAGTTTAGAATATTTTATAGTTTGAAAAATAGAATTTTGTTAATATTTTAAATGTATCTTAGTGCAGTGAAAAGAGCCAGGTACTATAATTTAAGGTCATTGGTATAAAGAGACAAAGGCACAAGAATCCGTTAAATTAATACAATGCCACTTAGCCAACTGTTTTGTAACAGAAGGCATTCTTTCGAACAGTCTGCATTCTGCTTTCAAAGCCAGAACACTTGCTACAGGAATCGCTCTCTAAAAATCAGTGCCACTTTAAGTTAAAACATAAGAGCTTTGCATTTAATCTAGATAAATACTTAATTTCATAAACATAATAGTTGTGATATTGTAAAATATTTAAATATCTTTAAAGATAATGTATTTAATTTATCTACCAGTGTTTTCTTAATTATTTCTTATTACTTCTCTCTTAAACACATATACTTACAAGCCCTTTTACTAAACCGCTCGTGCTACACAAGCTACCAGCACACAAACACACAACATCACAATAACATTTCAGTACTCTATAGATCAAGTCAACGATACATCAAACGATCTACCTGTTCCTTTTGATTCTTCGAAACTTCAGTTTTTTTTTGTTTTTTTGTTTTTTTATTATTACTAATATAATATAAGAGTATAACGTATTATTATTATTATTATTTCAAATACTTATATAACTAGATTTTTGAGTTTCTAAAGTTATTTCATAACTCTGTAGTATTAATATGGCTGAAGTTATTTATGAATTATGCATGATTGAGTTCACTTATTGGGATTTTTTTCCTTCTTTAGGGCTATTTAAACAGAACTCCATAATTTATTTCGTAAGTTTAAAAAAATGCGCGTTTGTCTTTAAGGATCTTTGTCTTATTTTGCTTAGTCCTTCTTCAACTTGGCATGATTTTTTGGTTTCATGTTTTTTATTTTTTTATTTTATTTTATTTATTATAAAATTACTAAAACATTTTATTTTTCTTTTGTTATAGCAAATGTGAGGCGTCTGGCGGTAAAAAGTGAGAAAAATACAATGAATGTATTCCAAGAAGTATATAGAGGCATGTTTGAACTTGTAAAAAAGCCCCTATCACAATTATATAGAACATTGAGTGAATATTTAGAAAAAGCTGAAATGATACCAACCGATCTACCGCCAGCCGTACCGTCCACTGATGGTGCAATACTTGAAGCAAGTGTCATGAAATTTTATAAAGAATTATTTCCATTGGTCTATCATCAAGCGGTGCACAATTTAAAAACGCAAGATTTCACACCGGCCTATAAAACATGCCTAATTGAACATACCGAGACAATCATGCCTTATGGTCCTATTGCGCATAAAATGGCTAATAATGTGGCCCAATCTTTTGAAACTACTAAGGTAAATATTTTTTTATATATTACATATACTTGTAATTTTATTACTTAATATGATATTAGATATCACTGAACTTTTTTTCTCTGTTTATTGACTGAATCACGCATTATTTCTTTGTTTCTGAGTAACTTGAAATGTACTTTTAGAAAGGACCATACATTATTATCGACAAGTTAATTCCAGAAACTAGTCGCTAGTTCCATTTTTATTAAAATAAGGTGAGAATAACTGCGACAATTCTGCCTGATGCTGTATATTGCTACAATATGCAAATCTTCTTCTTCTTCTTCTTAGTCTTAACCTTATCTATCTTGCGGTGTAGAGATTTGCAAAAGGAGCGCCATCTGATTCTATCTAGCGACAATTTTTTCGCCTCTGCCCATCCTACTCTTCGTCCGCTGGTTCCTATTTTTGACATGATCCAGCCAACTTATTCTTTTCTGGGTCATGTCGCCTGCCAGAAATCCTAGCCCCCATCGCCTTCCTAGGGAACCGATCTTCCTCTGTCCTGCTTACATGGCCGAACCACCTGAGCTGCGCTCTCTCAATTATTTGATCAAGCGGTTTGCATTTTAACGTGGTTCTGATCGTAGTGTTTCTGGTACGGTCTCTCCTGGTCTTACCCTCAACTTTCCGAAGAAACCTCATCTCTGTAGCCTGCAGGCAACTACGATCAGATTTCTTTATGGACCATGATCCATAGGTAAGTATGGCCACGAAAGTGGAGCACTACACGACCGTTTTTTTGTGTCCTTGGCCACTTCTCTCTTGCTGAGGAACTTTCTTTTGATACCGGAGAACAGCGGCCACTCTACAATTAATTTCCTCCTTTAACCTTCCGCTCTCGCTAATCGTCACTCTAGGTACTTGAAACTTGGGACCTGCTTGATTTGTACATATGCAATATGCAAATGATTGGTGGAAATCTTTGAAATAGTACACCCTAAATTAGCTTTTGATTTTTACTTTCTCTTATTCCTAGTGATTGCGATTTCTCTTACTTTTTGAAATAGTGTTTTCACCAGAAATATTAGGTGTTTTTTGAGGTACGTGTATGTGGATTTCAACAAATCTTAAAAACGAAAAATCGCAGTAATCTGAAACATGGTTAATGACACGAAGGTTTCGGGCAAAAATCCATCAACCGGAAGTACGACTTCACTGAATAGTTTTTCACTAAACATGAATAAATCACTTTTATTTGGAAAAACTTTTCTGGGTTAATTGAATTGGGTTTTTGAGGAGTATTTGATGTTAAATTTCAAATGTTGTGTTAGTTCAGTATTATTAGCGCTACCTTCTGGTATACAATGCAATCGTTCAATACTACCTGCCGGGTAGTTGCATATACCCATCCTCTGCCAACACTATATTTATTTTCAGGACAAATAAATAAAATATTCATATCTAATAAAAATTGTTAATTCTATAATTATATATTAACAACCAATAAGTGAAAGTCATTTGAGTGTTTCACACCAAATTTTTGAATTTGTTTCAGGTGTTGATACAAGCTTTAACTTTAGGACTTGAGGTATTGAATACGACTGATGAGATAATGTCAAAAACTGAAGAAAGTTCTGATTCATGCCGTGAAGCATTGTTACGTTTATATTATTGTCCGAAATGTTTAGGACTTTCGTCGTCCATAAAACCATGTAATAATTATTGTTTGAACGTGATGCGCGGTTGTTTGACACAACAAAGAACCACAGAATTAGATCTACCATGGAGTAATTTTCTAATGGAAACACAGAAATTAGTAAAGGAAGTACGAGACGGACAATTGCCAAATATTGGCGAAGTTTTGTCTGGTTTTTCAAATGTTATCTCGGATGCGATTATGTATGCAACATTGAACAGTCCCAGCATTGCTACCAAGGTAAGTGTTCACTTTCTTTTTCTTTCTTTTTTTATAAATAGTTTAACTTTTTTTTGTAATTAGTGACTTAAGTTTTTGAATTTAACAAAAGGCTTCTTTAACGTAGTGGTTGACTTGATAACTATGCTGTCATGACTATATATGAATGACTATAGGTAGTGGACGAGCCTTAATTTGCCATCTATTTTCTCACGGTTTGGCGGTCAATACCATAGAGTTTCACACGGTTCTCTATTCGCTCAATACCATAGAGTTTGTAGTTTTGATATGTAAATCTACTTGGAATTTGGTTAACCGACAGTCAATTCAAGCTTATCACTTCATACACTAATTTACAACAGGGTTTGAAATCGATAATTATTTTTTCCAACAAATCATCAAATAATAATTATTTTTGATCAATAAATTTAAAAATCATGCCTGATTTATTAATAAAAATAAAATCAATTTTGAGTTTTTTTTTATTCCATTAAAAATAAAGATCACTCTCTGAGCGACACTTTCTTCAATTAAAAATAATGATTAATTCTTGATCGAAAAAATTTCACTCAAAAAATAAAAATCAGACTAAATTAAAATAAAATATGTGTGTTTCTCACTATTTGCTGTGTTGCTCACGAAAATATAAATAATGGAATATTCTTAGTGAATTAGCTTTGATTGTGCATGCCGTTCTGCAACACAGGTTACTGTTGAAAGAGCCTTTTCAGCTCTGAAGTACATCCTCAGTGATTTGCGCTCCAGGCTGACAGCAGATCACAGCAAAAGATACTAATTTTGAAGCTAAACTCTTCCTGTACAAAGTAGTGTGCATCAACATTTATTTTTGATTGAGGTTTTTATCAGAAGCAATTTTTTTTTTATAATAAAAGCTAAAAGGTTTCATTTTTATTTACTATTATTAGATATTTTAATTCTTTCTGTTTCTTTACATTGTATATTTCCAAAATAAATTATCTTTCTATAAGCAGTCGTTAATGATTTCCAACATTTCTATTGAAAAAAAAAGTAAATTTTGTCAACCAAAATTTCTATTTTTGATTTAAAAAAAATGCAATATTGAACGAAAAGATTTTGCTCAGAAATATTGATCAAGTTATGATTTTTTAAGCTGTTGATCACAAATAAAAATCACTCTTGATAAAAATCATAAAATGATTTTTAAAATTGCCAGATAAAAATTTTGATCAGATTTGATTTTTATTTGTTTATTTTTAATTATCGATTTCAAACCCTGATTTACAACTATATGTTGTACACGGTGTAGTGGTTTCAGATGTCTTGGAGAGGGTTATGATGCGATGAATAGTTGGGTGTTAGTTAGAGATTTTTAGAGATTTGTTACTCGGAATATGAATTACTAATTAATGAAAATAGATACATATTTTAACAATAAATTAAACGTTTGAAAAGATATAACTACAATTAATTTAAAATGATTTAAATGTTAACTAGAATGCACAACTATAATGATTGGTAAATAAATATATGTTTAAATACTTAGATAGGGACGCGCTCCGATGTATATACTATGTCACTGGTAGAATCTTGATGATACGCTGATAAAATACTGAAGAATAATCATCCCCTCTTCCTGTGAGAGAGACGTTATATTGCCATCACTCACACATTGACAAGTGTGTAATTACGGGTCACACTAAAACATCTCTTGCCGTGTGTTGACCCTAGGTCTTGAATAGGTCGGTGAACAGGTGTGGCAACAGGTGATGGGTTATCAAAAGACTGTAGCCAGGTGGTCTTTTGAGTGTTTGTTTATTGGCGGTTATCAAAAGACTGTAGCCAGGTTGTGATATTGGCCAGGCGGCTTCTGTATACTGACCGTATAATGACCCTTTTGAAAGCGGTGTGTCTTTGGCGGTCCCTTTGACCGTGCACTGACCGCGGCTCTTGACCTGAATAATAGCGACTGGCTGGCACCACTAGTTATAATTTTTATAATTAAAAATTATATATTTTTCTTCTTGTTATCACATTACAACGGTGTAAGTCGACCATATTACTGTTTACAAACACTAACATCTAGGAGAGCCATAAATAGATCAGAATAATCAGCTTGCAGCAGATTTGGCATTATATTCACTTCCGTTTCACGCATCCAACAACATTCATCCACTTTTGATTCTTGTGCCAGTATTGGTCTAATATTCAAGCTAACAACTGCCCTTAGGAAGCTATTACATTGTGGGTGTATAACGCCTTCTCAACCGTGACAATATTTTTAATCATCTTTCATTAATGAAAATGAGACATAATTCATGGTCGCAATTGTTTTAACGTTCATGATTTACTTTTGACATAATATGAAACATACCACTGATATCGTTTTCTTCTACTCGTAGAAGTATTATCCGTTACCATTTATTGTAAGATTCATCATTTTAATTATAACATTGATGCTAGATTGTATCTTCAATTGCTTTTTAACATGCTATAACATTTCATTTATTTTTTTTCATCAATACCATTTAGGCAAGTTTTTTTTTTTATAAGAATAATAATTATATTAATAGTATTTAATGTTGATTAGTCATTCACGTCTCTGAGTGTGTTTTATTATTATAATTATTAAAATTAAATGATATTACCCACCATTTAATTAGTAACTACTATCGTGCCCTGTGATTATAAGTCACTTGTGAGTGTGTGTTCTGATGAAGGCGCGTCGGTTGTAATGAAATATAGCACACTGACAGTCCAGGTTCGATTTTAGCCACCCTTAGCCACCTTTTTAGTGATACCTGGCTAACTCAGTATAGTCCAGTTCCATATTATCCCTCCTCTTTTTTTTTTCAGCCTTTTCCAAGAGTTGCTTCTCTTAGAATTGGTTTGGGTGGACCATTCCTTTACTAGATGTGTATATATATATATCATACCCTTGAACCAACTAGGCTCTTTGATTTTATGTACAAGATTGATTAAAAATAAGAGTACGCTGCTATGCTCCTAGTTTGTTTTTCCGCCATGTGTTTTTTGTATGCTAACGGTACGAATAGTTTGAGAAAAACGAAAATGTGGTGAGAAACACTGACACGACTTTCTCTTACTTAATGAGAGAATCTAAACTTAATCAAACGATTATCCTGAGGGATGCTAACTAGAATCCTTCTAAAATCAATTTTTTTCTCCCCAAAAAATTACTAAGATAAGTGATAAGATTCTGTATGTGCGATTGTCATACAATGAAACCCCCCTGTTGGTGTCTTTGAATACTAAAAAAAAATTGTTCATTAAAGCCAACCTTCTAGGTTGCCGTTTTTCTTTAAACTCTGAAATTTTGCTTAGATGAGTTATGTTAGACTTAATGAACACAATTATTTTGAATGATAATATATAAGTAAGGACTTTACACTATATAGTTTAGTGAAGACTGGTAGAGTGAGAAGAGAGTGACAGACTTACTAACAAAGTGACTACATGAGAACGATGGTCGTTGAGTGTTGATGGTTGTTCGAATGGCGTTTGAAATGAGAGTGAATTGGCGGTCAGCCATCCTTTCTAAGCGGACGGCTGGACTAGCCTTTACTCTCTTTAACTTCTCCTTTCAATGTCCATATACTTCTTCTCTACTATTTCTCTATTTAGGTAAGTGCCACATCCTAGAAATGTTCCAGCACCTTCTTCAGAAACCATCTCTAACGCGAGAAGCATTTAGTAGTAGTCTCTAGCCATTTAGTGGTACTCTTCATGACTTTTCGTAGCATAAAGGGCAGCAATTTCCACAAACGCATGGTAGAGACCCTTCTTATTCCCCATACTAACCACTTGCTCCGAGTTTAGTATAATGATACTGCTCTCACCTCTCATTCTCTTGTTTCATAATATCCCCAGTAGCCGAAATCCAGGCACACAGACTCGCTACACAGTCTCAGATGCCAGTCATTACTTTGGATCCTTAGGGTTGATTTTCTACTGTATTTTCGACTTGCTGACCACCAAGCCCCGTGCTTAGTATTTCCATCCCATCCTTATTGCCTGCTATTACTCCAGGGCCCCAAAGTAATCGAACTCGGCCCCCCTGCCATATTCAAATGAAAATTTTGAGAAAGTTATATCATCATTTTGATCCATAGTATGCTAAATATTTTTAACGTTGATAAAATTCTGAAAGTTTTGCAGGGTGTATAATTATTTTTTTTAAATAATTAAATTGCCTGGTAATTAATTGCTCGCTGTTTATGAAAAATGAAATGTTGATGTGATAAAGATTTTGTTCACCAACTGTTATAGAGGGAATAAGATAACAGATCATCAGAGGGATTATATTTTGTAGGACTTTATGACGTGTTTTACTACAAAGGATGGGGAGAATCAAAACTGTCCTTTACATGTGCTAGTCATCATTTTGTATCCTAATTGATGATGAACCAGGTAGTGGTTTTACAGCGCTTTAATCATTCATTCCGGCCGCATACTATGCTTACATTGCTAAATGTTAGTTACCCCACTGCATCCCGGCCGGCCGGCTGTGCTGCTACTACCAAAGTAAATCCTTGGTTGGTTAGTTACATTGAAACATAGTGGTTTTAGTGTTTATATTGCTACCAACACTACCTTCCACCTTTCCCCAAAACATGTTTGAAATTATTAATAGTTCAATCTCCCGTAACATATTACGTCGACCAGACCTATATATCTTCTCCTTTCCGTTTATGTATGCTTTCGTTTATTTTCGGCAACTATTTTGATTCATAACAATAAAAATGTCTACAACATCCTGTTAAATTAGGGCACTTAATTTCAGAATAATTCATGTTTTTTTGTTTTGTTTTGTATCTTGTAATGGATTGCCGATGCGTGTCTAGCCTGTAACAAAATCATAAGGCACCGCCCACAGCTAAATCACTCAATACGTCACGAAAAGTGTGACATATCTTCCTGCCATAAGCGAATCAAATTCTAACTGTAGAAGAGATAGAGATGCGCCTGCCAAACACCCTAGGAAAACAGGAAGGAGATGTTACGTTGAAGTAGATTAGATTAGATTAGAAACAGAGGGAGGGGGCGAGCTTCATTCCACTGCGACCTACAAGACGAGGTCTATTCGTGTACGGAGAAGTAAGAGAAGTTGAGAATCATGTATAAACGCTAACGACAATTTCAACTAGAAAGGAAGCCGGTGATTCAGTCTTGTGCTCAGGAAACATCATCACCAACACTGTGCCAGCTTGTAAAATCCTTACGTTATTCATTTCATATTATAATTACTCAGTGTTCAGACCTTGTAATTTTTCTACTCTCCATTTTTCACTGTCCAACCGACAGAAACACCACTACATATCTTTTATTGGAAATTTCCAACTGTACATTTTTTTGTAGAACAATATATAGAACAAGAGTGTTTGTAAAATGGCGTGATTAACTTGAATGATGGTCCGCCAGTGGTGGTCCAGTATTAGTTCACCAAGTGATCTCATGGTCATCGGCGTTCAGGGTACTTCAAAAGTAAAAATTCCTTTTTCCTTTAATTCCTTACAGTAAATACTTTTGTTACCATTACGTTTGACCAGAATAGGATTCTTAAAAATATTTGCAAGAATTAGAGAGATGTTTGGTTACTTAGACGATTTATACTTATATACAGCGTATGCTAAAAATTGCCTACAGTTTGTATTAGCGAGCTCTGATCTTTAACAAACATTTTTTATGACGACATAAATAGTTACTCCTTTTTCTAATTGCTGTGAAAGATAGCATGATAGCATTGCGATCAACTTTTTTAAATTATACTTTCACCGGAAGATAATACATGTCTTCAGGTCCTCAGAATACGATGGTGGCCCTCTGAGAATATCAAAATTGAGACTAAATTTTATCTATCTATTACACATACAAAGAAAACATAAGACACCTACTCAATTATACATACTGTATGTATAGCATTTTCTAAAAAAATTACTTCTTATTTAGGGGGTCCTGAATTCAGTGTATACAATCCAGTAGAAAACCTATCTCGAACCTTTGTCTGCAACATTCGATGCGATGAGTTGTAATATTGGATTAGTTGTCACCGCGAACATTGTAAAATTGGATTCATCGGTTCCGGTGATTTTTCAATGTGATCGTTCTGGGATCGGTCTGGTTAATATGGATGAAGGGTCATTGTGGGGTGTTAGGAAAAGAAAAAGCTGATTCCGGTGCAAAAAATGGCTGCTCTAATACAATTTCCGTACATCAATACATTATCTACATCTGATGTTAAAAAACCATTATAAAAAGTTATGCTATCATAGTTGGGACGAATGGTATACATAATCATCAACCCGGAAAGGTAAATTTTACAGATCCCTACAAACTGGTATAGCCCGAAAACCCTGGTTCCACAATTATTCCCGAAAATAGAAAATTTTACACTACAATAAACAGGCTTAGATTTAATCTTAACCTATTCACCGCACCACCTAGCTCGCATAGGCGTCACGATTGACCCATTCTGCTCTTGTAATCCAAGTATCCATTGCCGACTCTAACCACATAATATTAGCCTGCGAAAAATACACACACGATAGAGATCAGCTGTGGAAGGTGTTAGTATGGAGTAATTGTCCACTACCACCAAATTTACACACCATTTTGACACACAATAAAGACGATATATATTTGGATTTGTACAGGTACATAAAGACGAAAATATCACTGCGTAGTATTCAATAATACACTAATATCCACGCACCCACCCAACACACAAACAAAATAGAAAAATTTTCCAACGAAATTTGTCAACTTCCGAAACAATAATAATGGCTATCTTGCATGAGTACAGAAGGCCAAAAAAAAAAAATGGAAAAAAAATTGTGATCGTCGAAGTGCAGAATTTGTAGAGACGGACTTGTCATCGTTAAAGAGTATTACTGGGCTGTGAATACCCCCCAAAAAAACTGGTCCAGCAGCTGTTTTAAATTGATGATAACAGTAAGTTTTGTTATTCTTGTATAGCAGTTTTTTTGCCACATTACGCGCTTGTAAATGTTCATTCAGTTATTATAATATTTTATGTAATTGTGTTAATTAATTATAAAGAAATATGATTATTAGCTAACCCTTGCGGTCCACTTCGTAAATATGTCAGTATGTCGCAAATATAATGGTTCAAGTTTTAAAACAATGTTTGCCACTATATTTGGTTTATCTAAATGCTGGTTGGTTGGCAGAGGCAGTGCTTAGTGAAATAGCAGTAAATGGCTAAGTTGATTCTTCCTCGCTATCACTGTTCCACCCACAGGCACTCTATATATACACACATACACACACATAAATGGTGGGCGACATGTTAGGCGAACAGCCTTTAAACACACTATAAATCTAACAGTCTGTACATTTCTGCGCGGCCATAACGCTCTCTAACTACTGGCGGTTACAACTATACATTACTGATTAGTATTAGAGAATTTATATTCTAGAAATCTCTAACACATTTATCTTATATAACCTGACTACCACCTACTATCTAGACATGATCCTTCATATCGTCCTCTCTCTCGCTGTACTTATATGTAAGCAGTGTATAGAATGTCGGGGAAATGGTGATAATGAGAATGAATCATCTTAAACCATTTACTTGCTATTTATGTAAACAGTACTTAGTGCTCAGCCATCATTTAGATAAGATGCTAGATAATAATGTTATAAGTACCTTAATACTAATATACTACATTTATTTAGAAAATTATTATTTAATCCTTATATTGTATATTTCATTCACATTAAATACATATTAAATTTCATTTGATGCAAATTGAATGACTATTTTTTCATTTTTATGAAATAGGCGTTTGTGTTTATTTCTTATGTAAACAATTGTTCTTTGTGTTTATATTTCACATGTTTGTAAACGGAAAAACGACCATCTATTTCTGTTTTTCTTTAAATATGAACCAAAAAATTCGCCCAAAGTGGGGTTCGTAAATCCTTCTGAGGATCTTTCTCTTGCACAAACCTCGCTTATCTTTCCCAAACTTATATATGTCAAACGCCAGAAAAACATTATGGTTTTTTTTTTTTTTGGCATGGCTTTAAGTTATTAAAATAGGTTTATCGCAGACGGATTTTAACAAGAGATCTATCCATCACAAAATTTTCATTACACCTTACATACTACACATTTTAGAATACATTTCGAATTTTTATAATACTAATTTAAAAAAACAAACAATGTAATTACATAAATTAAACTCCCACGCTCCTGAGATCTTAGGTTCGAATCCAGGAAAGCATAACGCTACTGTTTTCCCTCAGAACTCTCCCCCCCCCCAAATCGTTTTTCTTGGGATAATATTTCATTCAAAAGTGATAGGTTCTGGTATTTTATCCGTCGTAGCATGCATATTCCCCTTTTGTTCCTGACAAGTTTCGGATTTGCCTCTATCGTCAGAGCAAATTCACCAAGTTTGTCTAGAGAGTTCACTTCAACGTAATGTTTCTATTAAACTCACACTTGTTGATTTGTTGATTGTATGGATGTGCGGGTGGTTATCAGGTTATGTTACTATGTGTGTGTGTTTAATGACAATTTATTTATTTATCTTTTTTTTATATATATATTTATTTATTTGCATCTATATATAATATATACATTAGCAAATGTGTATGTACAAGATATTATACAAATTGTGACACTGAACTGGGATCAGCGCCACAACTAGGGCAGCGTGATAGAAGAAACCAGCCAGCGCTGGAACTTCCCAGGACTTATTGGCAGGTTGGGAGAGAAGGAGATCACGAGGCCAACGACGCTTTAACGCCGTGGAATATTTTCAGGATGGGACGGTGTGGATAATGATTGGGCGACATGATTTGGGTGGACTTCTAGGTTTTTGTGGAATTTCTGGAAGCGGGTGTGGATAAGATCATTGACGAATAGAATGTTTAGGTCGTGATGGAGGGTTCGATTAGAAACATAATAGGGTGCATTAATTATTCGACGAAGGACTTTGGATTGGAAAGATTGTATTGGTTGTATGTTGGAGGGTTTTGCGGAGCCCCACAATTCTGCACCATATGTCCATATTGGTCTGAGTAGAGTTTTGTAAAGAGTGAGTCTGTTATGTATTGTCATGGTGGATTTAGGTCCAAGAAGTCTCCTAAGTAGTCCGTAGCGTTTGTTTAGTTTTTCTTTTAAGTCTTGTGTGTGGGTTCCACGTTAGACGACTGTCTAAGTAGAGACCTAGGTAACGTACTTCGGTGGATGTGAGTATGTCTGAACCGTTAATAGTTAGTGGTTGGCAGGTCTGTCGTCTTAATGTGAATGCATCCTGGACACACTTGGTGGGGTTAAGCTTTATTCTCCATTTTTTACACCAAGTTTCAATTAGCTCAAGGTGCTCTTGTGTAATGGTAGAGACTTGAATAAGATCAGAGTAGGAAGATAAAATTGCGGTGTCATCAGCATAGGTCGTTATTAAGGTTTGGGGATGAGTAGGAATATCAGCAGTGCAGATGGTATGTAGGATTGGTCCCAGTATACTGCCTTGGGGCACGTGGTGCCTGCACAGATCGCATGCAGATCCGCACTTCAACGCCGCACCTCACCCTGAAGCAGCGGTCAGTTAAATAGGATTGAAGGAGGAGATAAAATGGAGTGGGAAGGAACTTTTTTAATTTGTATAGTAGTCCTGGGGGCCAAACACTGTCGAAAGCCTGAGCCACGTCCAGGAAGACACCCAGGCAATATTTTTTGTTCTCCAGAGCAGACGAAATAGTATCAACTACTCTGAGGGATTGTTGGATTGTGGAATGACGAGTGCGGAAGCCAAATTGATGGGGAGGGATGATATTCTGGGATACTAGGATAGGAATTAGCCGTTTAAGGATTATTTTTTCTAGGACTTTGGATAACGTGGGAAGAAGGCTAATAGGTCTGTAAGAAGATAACTCGCTGGGAGGTTTAAAGGGGTGGGGAATAAGGATAATTAAGGAATATTTCCATTGGATGGGAAAGTGAGCGGTACGAAGTATAGAATTGAAAATTGTCGTAAGGAAAATAATGGCCTTCCTAGGAAGATGGCGGAGTATGTTGGATGTGATAAAATCGTGTCCAGGTGCTTTTTTTCGAGGAAGATGTTCAGTAAGAGATTTTACCTCTGATGGAAATATAGGTTTAGAAGGAAGGTGGAGAGGAAGTAGAATGTCTAGGTTTTCAAGAACATGTTTACTGTGGGTAGGATCTAGTATCTCTATGTGGAGTGAAGGTATGTTCTAAATAACTAGAAAAGATGTTAGCTCTTTCTTCGTCGCTCCTGGCCCAGGAGCCATTGGGAGTGCAGTTGTGTGATATTTTAATATTTTTTTAGTTGCAGTCCATTGATATTATGAGGCAGACTAGGTTTAGGTGAAGGATGATTTTTATGACGATAGGAGCAGGATTGTTGGGCTTCGTGTTGAATGGAGTTAGTGAAGAGTTGAACAGCTTGCTCAACTTCATTGGCGGTTTTGAGGGAGATGTTCAGGTTTATTGAATTTCTAACTTACGTTGGAAGAGATCTCAGTTGATCAGGCCTTCAATCAGAGATGGTTTAGGAGGTTTAGGGATGGGAATTATGCTAAGGTTAAGGAGTACAGGAGAATGGTCAGAGGATAAATCATTCAAGGTTTGTGTGGTTGAAAAAATGACTCCTACACCAGCAGCAACAAAGAAGTCTACTAAATCTGGGATGCGGGTGGGATCAGAAGGCCAATATGTAGGGTAATCAGGGGACATAAAGGAATAATTATAGGATGATATTGTTAAGGAGACGCCCACGGGAGTTAGCGACCCTGCTGCCCCAGTGCGGGTGCTTAGCGTTCTAATCTCCGCCGGCAATAAAGCGGGGACCGAGGGATTGAACAAGGATGTGAACTGAGGGTAATATGTGGTGGTGGAAGAAGAACAGTACACTGCTTCCAAAGTTATAGGAAAAGGAAATAGTGATAGAGATATTGCTGTGACTTGAAAGGAATCTGTTGCTATGAGGGTATGCCCGTGGTGAGACAAGGAGTTGGAGGCTAGGATTGCAGAGCCACCTTGAGCTCTTTGTCCAATATGGTTAGTTTTGTATGTCTTGTAGCCGGGCATGTAGAAGAGTGATTGTCAGTCAAATGGGTTTCTGTAATTAGTGCTATGTCAATATTTCTGTCATTCAGTAATACTTGTAATTCTTGTTTGTGAGTTAGTATTCCGTTTGCGTTCCAGAGCAGAATTGTGAGGGGTTTATGAGAAGGATTGTTCATCGGGTGAGTTTAGGAAGGAGCTCTGTTACGAGAGTAGTGAGGAGGAAATTAGAGGAGTTATTAATGACTTGAAGTCATTAAGGAAGGACGTAAAGTGGGATGTGATGTCAAGGACGGAGTTAGCTGTAGAATATGAAGGAACGATTGATATCGATTGATTGGAGTTGGAGTAGGCTGTACTGGGATTGGTGTTGGCTTAATAGAGGGAGGGACATATTTGGTCGATTGAGGGAGGTTTTTAATTGTGGCGCTGGCAATATGAGCATAGCTGGCTTTTTCTCTTCTTTGCAGATGTGGTGTAGGTATAACTGGAGGAGGCTGGGTGACTGAAACAGAGACCTTTTCTTCCTTCTGGACAGTAGGCATGAGTTTAGAAACTAGTTTCATTTCTCTTTGTTTCTGAAGTTCTTTATGAGTTGCACAACCCTTATAGGTGGCTCGATGAGCACCGCCACATAGAGCGCAGGTATCTGGTAAGTTCAATGGTTTTATGCGATCAGTTGATGGGTGTGGCCCAGCGCAGCGGGCACACTTGGGGGATGCAGTAGGTTCTGGTGTGTCCTAAGTCCTGGCACCTACTGCACTGAACTATATTAGTTCTTCTTCGGGGTTCCTCTACACCAATTTTCGTGTAGAGAAGGTAGCGAAGCTTGAAAATTTCCTGACTGGATTTGTCGTTTGTCAGGTCAACAAAAAACAATGGTAGAGGAGCCCTATTATATGCTGCAATACACGGTGCACCCTAATGACTTTAAAGCCATGGGCAGTAAGTTCGTTTTTTATTTCTTCCGTAGTTGTTGTTTGATGTAACCCTCGGATTACCACACGAAAACATTTGTCTTCGCGTAGTTGGTAGCAGTGAAAGTCCTGATCTTTCCCCTGCAAATATTTAACAACTTTTCGGTAGCTGTCGCTATCGTGAGTATATAACAACATATCATTTAGTCTGGCTCTGCAATAGAATTTGTCATTACCAACAAGAAGTTTTAGTTGTTGGCACAGACTGGTAAAATTTTTTGTTTTTTAAGGCAATAGGTGGTGGCTTTGGTGTGTTTTGTCGAGATTTTTATTGGGTTGTGCTGCCACTAGTGGAGTTGCAGCAGATGATAAGGTTGCATCACTGTCTGTGACATTAGTGCCCTTTTTTTGCTTGCTTTTTGTGCTAGGCGTTGTTTTGAGTTGTCTCTTACGTCTTCTTGAAGGTTGTATAAAACTTCTGAGGCATCAGATTCCACCACAGTGTTAATGGGACTAGGAATCACATTCATATCGCTATTAGAAGCATTAGAATGTGACATAGTTTGTGAAATGGCGTCGGTCATTCCTCCTACGTTCATAGTGCCCTAGTTAGGGCAGAACTGAGCACTGAAATAAGTGCAATGATAAAGAGTAGTGATAGTGGCAGGGGAATACCCCCTCCACAGCGCTTACGACAGTAGGTACTATGACAAAAGTTCTATTACCTGTAAGCAGTCAGCTAAAATGACAAAATGAAATTATTACAAATTATGATTAGACATTAGAAAATAGTGTATAATAAATAGCATGTTTTGAAGGATACTTTATAACTAAATTTTAATAGTGGTGTTAAGTATGCTCAGTGTTTTATCAAGTCATTTTTATTAGGGGAGGGAAGATAAAAAATTTCAGGAGTATACTGTACTACTAAGAATATTAGTATTAGAATAAGAATATTATTGAACTTAATAAATTTGCTCTGACTATGGATGAAAATCCGAAACCTGTCAGGAATAAAAGGAATATGCATGCTACGACGGATAAAATACCAGATGTTATCCAGCATTGTGGACCCATCCACATGTTCAAAAGTGATAGCTGTTTATGTGTTTAGATAGTATACTAAGTTTAATGAAAATCGATGGAGCCATCTCCAAAGACTAAAGGAACAAAACATTCCGTAAAGTCGCACTTCCGGTTGATGGATTTCGCTTCCTGTGATTTTTCATTTTTGAGATGTTTTGTTTTTACATACACACACAAACCATTGGCTAAAAAGATTGTTTCTGCTCGCAGTCAACCTGAAAACATATATTACCATGAAAATATTCAATTTCAACAAATTTAAATAGGCAAAACAAAAAAGGATGTTGAGATCTTTTTGTGTACTTTTATAAACGAAGAACTTCGTGCAGCCTGTCTGATACGTAGTTGTTCTATACGTATTTATTCCCATTGAAATTATGTTCTTCGAAAGTTTTGTCGATAAATCCCTTAACACTCGCTTGTAGTATTGCTTAATTATGAGTAATAAAAATTATCATGATGATCTATACAGAGCTGCTACTGTAAAATGCGAGAAAACTACAAGAAAAATTCGAATTACAACTTCCTATTTCCCTGTGCTGTGCTTCGAGCTCAATATTTTAATTTTTCTCTCATTTTAGGATTTTTAATCGTTTCTTCAGAATCGATATTTCAAAATCCAATAACAAGGACCAATCCCGCAAATATAAACAGAAAATACAGCCTGTTACATGTTTTTCCTCTTTCTAGTATTGTAACTAACTTCAATAAGACGTAGATAATTTGAATGAAGCATCAATAGTGTCCTGTTTATTAGGAGGAATCCTCAGTTTTCCATTATTACCTGAAACATTCATTTGACAAATGATTAAAGTCAAATCGTTTCTTTTTATAGAGCAGATAATTGGACTATAAAGTACCAATCTTCTGTCAGAATATCAAAAATCTGTAATTCTTGTGTACAGATTAATAATTGGCAGTTACACAGTGAGACTAAGTTAGATCACCCACACTGATTGTCCATTTATATTAAAGAATAATCAAACATAAAAAACAATGATTATAAGTTTGTTTGAAGCTCTGTGTAATTTTTTTTTTGTCAGCCTGTAATTAACAAGATAAAAAAAAAGGAGAAAAATTAAAAGAAATTAAGAGAAGAAATTAATAAAATTTGTGCTCGACCAAGCATGTCAGCGGTTAATTACATTTTTCCGTTTAAAAAAAAAATAGATTAAAAAGAAGCACATTGTAACAATGTAATTATAGTAATAATGTAATTATAGATATGTAATTGGTATTTTTATCACCTATATGAATGAAATGAATGACCACGCCCCAGTAGGTCTACCTCATTTTAAATAAATAACTCCAATAATATTCATTTTTATCAAAGATTTTTTTTCAGAGACATTTTCCGTGATAGCCTGCTTCATTTTATGGTCATCGACCGGTTTTTGGGCGTTCGCCCATCTTCAGGATACGTTTGTCAGACAGTGTGATAACAAAGACTTGCACAGAGCAAATTTAGTTTAACACTCAATTGAGTTTACTTAATTATGAGCACTAAACATTATCATGAAGATCTATACAGAGCTGCTACTATAAAAGTGCGAGAAAAACTGCAAGAAAAATTTGGATTACATCTTCCTTTTTCTTTATGCTGTGCTCCAAGCCCAATATTTTAATTTTTCTCTCATTCTAGGATTTGTAATCCTTTCTTCAGAATCGATATTTCAAAATCCAATAACAGGGATCAATCCCGAAAATGTAAACAGAAAATATAGCCTGTTACATATTTTTCCTCGTTCTAGTATAGTGTAACTTGAATAAGACGTAAATTATTTGAATAAAGAATCAGCAGTGTCCTATTTATCAGGAGAAATCCTCAGTTTCAAATAAGTAAGTTTACTAAGTAAGTAAGTACGTAAGTTAGTAACTAAGTAAATAAGTTTACTAAGTTTCAATTAAAATCCAGTTTACACGCAGTGTGAAAACTGAATTTGCTCTGTGCCAGTCTGTGTTATCACACTGTCTCACAAAACGCATCCTGAAGATGGGCGAACGCCCGAAACCGGTCGATGACCACAAAATGAAGCAGGCTATCATGGAAAATATCTCTGATGCTTTCCAGCTCTGCGGAACCAACCACCACAACAAAGATTTTTTTTATACGATAGCCTGTTTCATTTTGTGATCGTCGACCAATTTTATGTTGGTGTTCGCCCTTCTTCAGATGTCCAGATTAATCGTTTGACATCAAGTCTTTCTGATGATGGCCGAACGCCCGAAACATAGAAATCAGAGATATTTGTCGTCTTCTGCGGGTTCCCCAACTCTTTATTAATTTTTACTTTATCTTACTGTAAGAAGAAATGATTTGAATAAGCCTAGTTTTTATAGGAAATAGGTGTTTTGAGCTCCCCTGAGAATGGAAAACTATTTCTTAAACACCAAAGCAAAGCTCAAGGCGGTACTACCCTCAAAAAGGCGGCACTGAAAGGTATCAAGGTGACAAGAAGAAGTCCCTGAAGAAGAGCATTGCAATATGGGTGGAAAGTCGGTTTATAATAAACCACTGATCCGGTCTCAACTCGAAAAGTTACGTGATTTTCGAGAAGTCTGCGAAGTCATAGCCCTAGCTGTTTTCTTTAAAATTTGTTGCATATTATAAACATATAGGTCTATTTTCCTAGTCTCTTCGGCAAGGATTTGAGTTTTTGCGGTGAAATTAAATATCTAGGGATCCTCATTAACAATAAATTGAATTGGCATATCCCAATATTGAGTATGTCTGCACGAAAGCACCGAAGAACTGCAGTGCAGGAGATCGCGGCGAGGACAGGGGCGTAAGGCCGTTAAACTTGCATTGGATTTTTGAGAACTTAGTCATTGCTAGGATACGCCGTAATTGTGTGATGGCCAACGGTACAGATAGGGATAAATGTCAGAATATTGAAGCAAGTACAACGCTTCGCTTGTATGGGGTGCGATGAGGACAACGCCGACATCGGCGTTGGAGATATTATTAGCATAGGAACCTCTATATCATACGGTTGTAGGGAAGGCACTGAAAGGTCATCTCTGGATGAGAGGAAAAGGAGAGTGGATAAGAACTTTTAGGGAAGGTCATACTAAAATTGAGGGCAATTTAAGCAAAGCGAACCAATTTTTTCTCTCCAAAATTAATGAGACGAATAAGAAGAGGGGTATTCGAGAGAGTTATCAAAATCAGTATTAGCAGTATTAGTACCTTCAAAGAGCTATTCGGGGAAAGTAATGGTATTATTTGCTGTTTCTCTGATGGCTCCAGGCAGAAGGAAACTGGGCTGTCGGGAGCACGACGAAGGAAGATCTGTGGTTTTAGAGAGTATGGCCACTGTTTTTCAGGCCGAGATCATTAATGTGCTGCAGCATGGCAGCAGGAAGAAGTTATATAGATGAAGATAGTTTCTGATAGTCAAGTTGCATTAAAGGCTCTGAATAAACCGTGCATATATGAGGAAACTTAATGACCTCGCTCAGAGGAGCGGAACGGAGTTCTTCTTATAAACGTCTCGTTAAAATAGGTAAAGGAAATTGGTTAAGAACAAAACTTCGCAAACAGAGTTGATGGATGCCGGCTGAATAAACTATGACTATCAAAGAAGAGAGAATGAAAAAGAAAATAAGGTTTCTCCAGGATAAAACAAGGATCCAACTTTGGTTTTACTTTAAAAGGTTATTTTATTCTTTTAACTTTAGTGGAAGGAAAGGCTTCGATCCCATCATCCAATAGCCAATCACATACATGGGGCAAGATTAAGCCCTCCGTTCCTCTTCTACTTCTTACTTTGACAATTACTCCCTCTGTTTCTTCCCAGTTTAGTGTATTACTGAAGCCATTAACTATCCTAAAGAAACCTAAAAGTAATATGGGCGAAATATCAGTTTATACTAATTCATGTATGCCTTAGTGCCTAGAACCCTATTCGTCCTTAGGGTTTTGCGTGACATTGGCTGGAAGTCGGAAAGATTATGTAGTAAATATTGATGATGCTAATTGCCTCGTCTTCCAATGTGAGCAAAAACTAGACAATTACATCATTTAACATTCCATGATACTGAGAATTCTCATAAGTTAAAACAAATGTCATCCTTGTGAAACAAAATTATAATTATTGCATTTAGACTTCAGTAGTATTAGAATGAGCAATACAATTTTAGTTTCAATTAGTTAGTTTGATTTTATACTGGTAGCAGAATACGATAAGTACTACGTCCATTGTAAGATGTTCAATTTCTTCTAATCAACAATCGTCAGCAGTATAATATAAACTCAACCTCTACTACCTCCTTGTAGAAGAAGGGGGTATTAAGAGTTTGCTCGAAGGTTTCTGAAGGTAAAACGAACAACACGGCTTTAGAAACAATAGTGTGGTTACTTCCAACACAACAACAACAGCCAGTCAGCCTGCCAAGTGCAAGAAAGGGTTACTGTGTTGTAACTAACCCTTCAACTCTATTGCCTCCCACCTGCTGTATATACAGGAATGAAGTGTTAAGACTTCAGGGTAGTTCCTGTTTCACATCCTTCATCAACAACAGCTTCCCCCCTCCTTCTCTTCGCTCACCTTCTCTCTCTCTCTTACCTTTACACATTGTCTACCTCTCTCATTTACTCACTCTCGTTCATTCTATAGGGCAACTGGTACTTAGAAGTACCAAGACGAGAAGAAGCAGTGTTAAGGGTACCCTTTTGTAAACCAGTAATTGCACTTCGACCTTACATTCCCATTCTTAGTGTTTTCTAGACTACCACTTGTATGGTTATACTTTAGTTGCTTTAATATGTTAAAACAAAAGTATAGACTATACTCACTAAGTGTAGTTTTATTTGGTATTTGTTATTTTTACTTTGCGCAATATTTTCTTAATTGGCTGTTATATTTCTTATTGTTCGGCTTTTATTTTTAATAACAACATATGATTGGTTATATTTTTCTAACCTGAAACTTTATTCCCATTCTTTGGCAACACCGGATCTACACTTCTAAAAAAAATGAATACTTATTTATGGGAGAGCGAATCTGGAATACTTATTTATTTATTAGATCATAATTGCCGTGGCGTGTTTGTCAAGGAGTATTCGGGAAGCATACGAGTATAATTAGTGCTATTTGATTAGTTGGTAACAAAGTAGTTGTGTCATTGATTCTACGTAAAAGACCTTATCCACACTTATTACTGTGCCGAGCGACTAATGTCTCCAACAGTTGTACCTATCTAGAAAATCTGAAGGCAGATTGTTACTTATTTAATACTTTATCTTAGAAATCGATAATTTTCGTTAATTTTGCGTAAAAAAACATCGCCTCGAGATAAAGTTACTCAAATTGAAGACATTTTTATTGTTTGCATATCCATACTTAAACGATATGTTAGAGCCAGGCTCTGTGTCACAACATTGGAAGAAAATTCCCCTGAAATTTTTGATTTCATCATTTTTGATCAACACTCACAATCAATCTCCAACTTATACTGTTATTACATATAATACATACAATAATTAATTTATAACATTGTCTCGCATGACAATTCAATTGCTTTTGAGGGGTGTTGGTTTCTAATTACCAATGAAATATTCAGGCCATTTAAATTAGAATCAAAAAAATTGCTTTCAATTTTGTCTCTACCCAACATTTTTTGTCAGCCGATTGTCCTAGATATAATCGTATGTCGTGAACCATAAACAGAGCCGCTGTAAACTAACGTTGTATCTAAATTGTGGATAACCGAATACATTCGGATTTACGAGAATTCCACAGTTAGTTACATAGTCTATCGCGATATTTATTCAAGGTAGCGAGAGATATAGACTGAATGATGGAGAAAGGTAGTAAAAGGTTGCTGACAGGTTGTTAGTTAACTGGTCGTAAACTGTTGTAAAACTGTTTCCTTGCAAGGTTTATTAAAGTTTGGTATTAGAACCGCACAGATTGATTCAAAAATCGTCCATATTTCCAATTGATCATCTTTATAGAGTTTCGAATTGCTGGCTAGCGGATTCATCTAAAACGCTCATTTTAAAAAATCATCCAAATGCTCGAGTAGTTCAAACAACTGCTAGAAAGAATTTTGTTTAAAGACTTGTTTTGATCTGCAATTTTTATTCCCAACTTGTGATACCGGTTCCGGGAGAAGCTTAAATTCCTCTTTATAATCTGAAACATAACTTATATATCAGAATACTATTTTATTTTTATTTTTTTTTTAGTCATAATTTTCGTTTCCAAATCTGAATTTATGAATATACTTCTTTCGTTCTGTTCTTAATTTTTACAAGTGATAAATTGTCTACTTCTAAAATCTTGTAAAAAAAAAAAGAAAAGCTTTTGACGAAAATATATGATACAAAGTGACATTTTTTATACTTTGTTGTTCTCGAATGAAAGTGAAGACTTTGAACAAATTTAAAAAAAATGTTTAAGAACTTTAATATTTATTTAGTACTTATATATTTAATGATTGAGCTTGAATTCTTGTCCTGTGTAAAACTTTATTTAATTACTTATAAACTTAAAGCTCTATAATAATTTTTAGAAAGTACATTTTTCTTTTAATGTCTTTAAAAGACACTTGAACACTAATCTTTTGATAACACTTTTAGAACTTTTTGGCTGGCTGCCATGATTCTTTACTAATTAGGTCGTTGTTACCTTAATTAGATTTCACTAGAAAAAAAAACTTTCTGCTAATATTAACTCACTTTTTTATAATAGATTTCATAGAATGCTCTAGTTTATTTTTGGTAATATTAATAAATGATTCAATTGCGACTATTATGATGAATTTCAATTTTATTTTTCTTTAACCGTGTGGAATTCCCATGCTGAAATGTAGTTTCTTTCATAAATGGCTCATGTTATATTTTCCATATTGTTATTTTAGTTATTTTTTTTGGAGGGGGAAATGGAAAACATGTGGAACTTTATTTTAATAATTTTATAAATGGTACGTTTGAAGAGAGAGAGAAATAGGGACGATATCAAAAAAAAAAAGACGTCATAGCAGTATGAGAGAGTCTGTCGGATGGCTTGCGGTTGGTTGGGTGGATGTATGTATGACACAGTCAGAGTTGACCGATCCAATCTTTAGTTCTGTTCTCTCTGTGCTTCATTTTACCTCTTGAATTCTACCTGAATGACGTCACCGCACAACCCTATTGTATTCTTCGTTCACTAAATTCCTCTCCTAAAATACTTTTTTTTTCCTTTCTTTTTCTCTTTTTCTGCCTGTTCAGCAAGTTGCCTGGTTTCAATTGTAAATTCAGTATTCCCTTTTATTTTTTTTTTTTTTTCAACTTTTCTTTTGTTTTCCCTTGAAATTCGTACTATAATAATCTGCCGAAATATTTATTAATTGTAAAAATATATTCTTTCTTGTTTTATATTTTTTAAACTATTTCTTATAGATAGATGTTTATTTAAACATACATGGGGTACCGGCCATTATCTTGTTTTGTTTGGCACATAATTATAATGGTAGCGGATGTGGAGAGAGAATTATAGAGAATGGATTATAAAATGAAATCAACTAGAATAAATTACTGAACACTCTATAATGAGAGAACGCACAAACTGCAAGGACTTTACAAATATTACAGAAAGTTAGGTAGCGAGAGATATAGACTGAGTGATGGAGAAAGGTAGTAAAAGGTTGCTGACCGGTTGTTAGTTAACTGGTCGTAAACTGTTGTAAAACTGTTTCCTTGCTGGGCTAGTTCGGCTGAATATATATGTATACAAAGTCTCCCATTCTAGTCTGGCCTAAATAGCGAGTAACTAGATTGTCAATTTTGTGTTTCTCTCAGTTCTTCGGATCCTATTACATAATTAAAATAATTTATTTAAGAACAGTAATTCTTTCCTATTTATATGAATATAGCCCGACAGGTTATAAGGATTCCTCAGTGATCTTAACCTGATGGATGTATTGGAGACGGTGTTCGCTTTGTACATCTGTTTGGGTGCTGTAGGCAGCCTGTGGCTCCCAGGAGGCATAGCACAATTGATCGTAAGGTTGCAGTGCATTGTCCCTCCCCAAAATGATAGTGGCGAGGAGTAATAAATCTTAAAGATGTTTATATTAGAAAGTGCATGCAATTTATTGATTTACTTAATGAGACAATAAATTGAAAGGATTTTTTTTTATTCCCATTTAAATATTCCGCCAATATTCCTGAATATTTCATTGGTAATTAGGAATGTAGGGGTTTTAGTGAACCAGTGAACCCCCACCACTCATCCACTCTAGCGGAGAGAAACAGCCCCTCTCGCACAGAGAGGAGAGGCTCGGCCAGTATATATATAAGAGAGAGACAGTCAGGATAATTCTGTTCAATTCAGTCTTACACATCAGACATCATTCTGTTGATTCACACTCCATACATATCATTTTAGCCACGTCAGTCTGTCAGTTCAGATCAGTACTAAACTCTAAAGTGTAAAGTCGTTGGCAGTCAGTTATATATATATACATATATCAATTATATATCTTATAACCATCTTAAGATGTTTATCTATCATCATCAACAACCAACATCTCCTCACAACATACTTACAGGAACGTATTAGGAAAAGCTTGTTCCAGATACTTTTTGTAGAAAACATTTTTCTTCTATATTTTGCTAAATCTTTTATTTATTTCATTTCTGTTTCCGTTTAGTAAGAAGGAAGACTTTCTCTGGCAAATTTCGTTTGACAGTCAATGTATAAAGATTCTTATCTGCTGCAACGGACGGCTATTCACCTTTTTTTTTAGTTGGCTGTATCCGGATCTCTTTACTGTGGCATTTGTAAAATATCGCTGCAGGGCTGTAGAAATATGGAAGAGATGTTTCGTGGTTTGGGACAATAACAGTGATTCTGCCGACTTCTAATTCTGCTGAATGATCAAATCCGGAAAAGGTGAACAATACCCGTCAATCGTAACAAAAGAAAAAAAAACGAACCAACGAAATCTTAGACAGGAGCACATGGGACTTTGCATCAAAACGGAATGGTAGGAAAAATTACTTTGACTAGGATTGCACTAAAATAGCAAGTTTTATTTGTTTATATTATAATTAGCGCTCTAATAGGTTCTGTTTTTTTCCTTCCTTTTAAAAACTATCCCTATTTTATTTAGAATAATGCTATTTATGGCACCAATATAGCACCTTTCTTAGAAGAGGGTTGTTTTAAAAGAAAACAGACGATCCAAGTGATGTGCCAAGAGTAATTTAGTCGCCATGTTATAGAATTCTTTGTGCCTGTGAGTGTGAGTAGGAGATCTTTTGCATGCTCCTACAAAACACACACACACATCCATACATATATAATGTGACGCTAACAAAACGTCAATGGCATCTTAATAAATCCACCATTCAGTGTTAACCACAACACAGAAGAGAGAGACTAGTTAGAGATGTTATACATCAGTCTTAATCACAATTTATTTCTATAACATTTGCTTCTTTTTTTTTTTTCCTTTATTTATATTTTAAGAACAAGATCGTATTATTTCTATTGCGTAGTTGTTTCTTAAGATCTTAGATTCCGACTAGAATTTCATTAAACGTTTCTGAAACTGTTCAGACTTAATACAACGCTAAGCTTATACAAACTTTTATCTTATCCGATTTTTCTAAAATATTCAAATGTCATTTTGAACCTTTACTACTTTTTAGTATAAAAACTGTTAAGATTTACAATGGATGTGTTAGGTGGAGAGAATTTGTCTGGTTGATGAAATAAGATTGACTTTGTTATCACTGGTTAACTAATATATTAATTAAGATACCCAGACTGCCTGGACTTCACAATAGAGAATGGTTAAGGTAGAGTGGTAAATGGGTAATGACACGTAGTGATTGGCTATATTGAACTGTCCTCAACTGTATTCTCTCTGTGTTCCCATGGACTGTCCGTCGCTATATTTATACAGTTTCTCCCACTCCGAATCCGAGAGAGTGTTTGGGTTTGTTTCTCTTCTCTTACTATCTTTGGTTGCTGATCTCTCTTTGGTTGCTGTTACAGATTCATAGCACGCCTCAGTTTGATGATAGTTCTTCAGAATCCTCAAACAATTTTTCCATCTTAGTTTCAGCAGATTTCATGTTTTTGCGTTTAGAAAATTTGCTATGTAAAAACACTTTACGTTATTTTTTAACTCATTTACCCAAGGGATCTTGGCTCATCGTGCCTACCGAGACTCTTGTTGAGTTCATAGAACACTTGGTTAAACTCCAATCTTGACCCATTTTAAATTCTTCTTACTTCTCATCTTTTCATTATTATTTTCAATGTGTTGTAAGCTTTAATAAAAAAAAAAAAAAATAAGAAATACCTGCTTGAGAAGAGTGCGCCATTCCAAAAACAGAGTTCGTCAGATGGAAAGGGAAAAATGCAATCTAGCTTCTTAAAGACGGGGCCGTCCAGTCGAATGGAAGAAAAATAAACTATGCTATATTACAGTGGTGTTCAAATCGTCAGGCCTTAAAGTTGTAATGAGATGTTTGTACGACAAGGGCCAGAGGAGTTTTTAAAGAAAAAGAATTCTTTGTTGCTCTACGTTTCGGGTACCATTGGTATCCTTCTTCAGGAGCATTTTAGGGAAAGAGAGGAGTGTACGTTGAGATTGAAAATCATTTTCAGTCTCAACGTTGTCAACGTACACTTCTACCCTCCTCTCCTACCCTAAAGAGCTCCTGAAGAAGGGCACCAATATTACCCGAAACGTAGAGCAACAAAGAATTCTTTTTCTTTTTCTTTGAAAACTCCTCTGGCCATTGCCATACAAACATCTCATTATGCTCAACATTGCTCTTGAAATGATAGCAATGAGGTACCCTATCGCCGAATTCCTATCCTATCACAAATCCCGACATACAAACCGGAAATTTGTCCCAAAAAACAGTCCAGTTTTCCAATTATCCGTACCTTTAGAAAGGAGACGCCGATCCAGGTCTTGAACAATTTTGAGAGTCTCGATGCACTGAGTTTCCGATTTTTGGGAAAGGAAAACGTGTGCTTGATGTTCGTTCAAGACGAAGCCGCTGTCCCGCCTATATAAGTCTTATTAGAGCTAAGATAATAGATAGGGGCTCTAATTTAGAGGATTGCTGCAATAGATCCTGGTTCACTGCACTGAATTATACACTTTATTGAAATAAGACATTTTCACCTTTTCTGCTCTCTTCCTCACTGTTTTCCTCTGAACCTGGCTTACGGTATTTGGAAAGGTATTTATATATCTTGGCTAGTATTAATATTTCTAATGACTTTCAAATGACTCTAAAATTTGGTATTTTATCCGTCGTAGCATGCATATTCCTTTTATTCCTGACCGATTTCGATTTTCATCCATCGTCAGAGCAAATTCACCAAGTTGTTATAGAGAGTTCACTTTAACGCAATGTTTCTGTTACATTCACACTTGTTGGTTTGTGTGAGTGTAACAGAAACATTGCGTTGAAGTGAACACTTGACATGAACTTGGGTGAGTTTCCTCTGATAGATGAAAATCCGAAACCTGTCAGAAACCCAAGGAATACGCATGCTACGACAGATAAAATACCAGATGTTATCCAGCATTGCGGACCCATCCACATATTCGACTCCTAAAATTAGTCAGGACCAAAATTTTATGATTATATCTTTCCTTCTGATTCTTCTAAAATTCTTACAACTTTCATCTTAATTAATGCCATTGAATAAGAAAATGCTGCAGAAATTTTTTTATTGGAAGGTAAGTGGTTATTTAAGTAAAAGTGAACTTCAAGTTAAATGCAAAGAGGGAATTGGTTGATGGGAAACAGGGCGCCATCTTGGAAGAATAAGAAGTTAGGAGGTAACTGGGAGGTTTATCGTAATTGTACCCACTTGGTTTTTTTCACTTCTCCAAAGGAAGAATAGCTAAAACCTTCTTTCTGTCCATGGTTGGGTATAAAGACGGGTAGTGTACCAGACATCCCCCGGGGATCTACTTTACCCAAACAGTCTTAAGTCATTCCCTAGATCAAGTTGGACGCGCACTCTGCTCTCCCATTCGTTTTATATCTTTCTTTTAAAATGTTGCAGCTATTTTAAACTTTAGAATAAAAATAAAAATAAAAAAATATATAAAAAAGTAAAAGTTTCATTCTTTTTCACTCTTTAATTTCACTTTATAATATTTATCTCTATGGTAACAACAAATTGTTTGTAAGGTAATAAAAGAGGGGGGAAGGGAACTCTTGTTAAAAATCCCAACGCGATTCAATATTGTCTGTTTTATTTCTTGCGTCTTCTGCATAAATAAACTTTTGATCTCAAATAATTTGTGATCAAACTTTTTCATAACTAAAAGTTCTAATGGCTATGACGTAAATCACTTTGTTTTTTTCTTTATATATTGAAAAATATTACTTGTTTGAGAATCATTCATTAATTAAGGAGATAAATAGTTATAGTTTGAATACGATATATTAATGAATCCCACAATTTTGCCATTTTTTTTTGTTTATATTATCCCATGTAAGGGTGTTGTGAGGAGATGTAGGTTGTTGCTTGATGAATGATAAATAACACCTTAAGATTTGGTTTAAGATATATAATAGATATATATGTATATGACTGACTGCCAAGGACTTTACACTAACTGAACTGAACTGAACTTACAGACTGACGTGGCTAAGAAGATATGAACGGAGCGATGTTAAACTGATGTGTAAATCAACAGAATTCTATCTGAATGATCTCCCATTGCCTATCTCTCATATATATATATATATACTGGCCGAGCCTCACCTCTCTTTGCGAGAGGGGCTGTTTCTCTCCGCTAGAGTGGATGAGTGGTGGGGGTTCACTACCCCTACACCCATAATTAATTAATTTCATAAAAGATGTTTAAGAATTTCCCAGTTTAATTTTTTAATAGTTTTAAGTGTTGAACGCGCGATATCACAGTATTTCTTCTTAAAGCAGTAAAATGGAAGTAGAACCTGAATAATAATCACTTTCTGTAAAGAGTAGGTACAGCAGTAGCCAGTGTATCTGCTGGACTTATATGTTACTACATACTTATGTCCATATGATCGTGTACAACTACACAATAAACAAGTGCTTCACTTTTTTACACCTATGTTATTATACTTGTATATATTTACAGTAGATATTACATGTTTTAACGCCCTTCCTGTTTATATATATAGTATGTACATATAAACAACTTTTTGCATGTTGACAGTAATTTTTTCTTTTTTTTAACTGTTAGTTTTATTTTATCGTAATAATTCAGGTGATGTCATTTTGGTGTTAGTAAGGTAGTTTTTTTTTTAAGATTTTTGTTTTTTGTACGTTTATATAACTGCTGTAGGAAAAAATGTTCCGACCCTTTCAAAAAATGATTTTTTTTCTTCTTAATTTTCCGCGATTTTCCAAAAAAAAAAGACAGCAACAATTTTCTTTGAATTTTTCTTGGACACAATCGCTTTAATTGAAAATTGATTTTTGAAGGAGGGATTTTTCAAATTCTGCCGATTTACAAAGAAAATGGCTTCAAACAAGTTCCTTTAATCTTCGTACAACTAATTAATTACACATAGGGTAAAGTTAGGAGTTTTGACGGGGGTAGGAAAGATGACGCAGGCTTTTAAGGTCTCTGCCCACTACACCGTACCATACTAGGACCGTAGCCGTATCGACAACATGCAAACTAATATTCTTTGTATTGATAGTATCACACAATAACTGCTACACCGTTCCGTCATCGGCCAACACCGTACCCTCAACAATTTGACGGAGAGAATATTTTGCAGGTATCGGCACGCTACCAAACCAGTGTGTGCGGACGGCCCACTGCGTTGATGTTGCGTATACTTCCCGTTATAACCGCGCTTATAGCTTCATGAATCCAGTAGCGTCTGAGAGTCTTTATTCCCTTTTTCTTTGTCCTCCTCCTCGTTGCCAAAATAATGCCAATTCGCTTAAAGATAATTTCCGAATTGCCATAGTTTGTTTATTTTGGAGAAACTTCAGAACATCTTTAAACTACAGATTTTAATTCTCTCGACCACGCGTCCGCATGAACATGAAAATGGAAAATGAACAACAAACGATAGAACGGGAACCAAACAGGTACGATATGGTTATCACACGTGTTGTATACGGGAATATATCGTACTGTTGATCCGTTGCAGTGGGCATAGATAGTGATCGGAGCACCTGAGATCTATATGGTCCTAGTATGGCACGGTATAGTGGGCAGACACCTTTACTGTTCTCGTTTGCCACCACGAGGCGTCATTCAAGTCAACCGAAGGATAGAATGATCAGAAGCGAACGTTTTGCAAAATTGTTCAGTTATTTTGTGTATTCTTCTGTGTTCTAGGAACATTTATACGCATCAGCTATATCTGATGAATACCTGAATTTTCATAACGCATACGTAAATTTTTGTATACTATAATAATTGCAATTGAAATGAAAGATTTCTAGCTGCAGTTAAAGTTGAACTCGTAGCCATAATGTTTACCAAGATTCATGTCGATCAACCATGTTTCCTTCACAGAGGAGGCATTCTCCTATCTATGGTGCGTCACCTATCCTACCATAGTGGAGTGACAGGCCAAGTGTTGCGTACTTGTATTTTATTTCTGGAATAAATGAGAATGTCTTTATTTTGAAAAATAACTAATTTTTTTGTAGATAATAGTAGTTGACATATGCTTTATAAGCATTACCTCTTTAATATATCTCCTATATTTTAATACAGGTCATAACTTTGAAATGTGCGTCACCTCTCCTAACTTTGCCCTATATAAAGGAACTATTTGAAACACCGTTCCAGGAAAGGTAATAAATAACTTTTGTAATAGTTTTAATGGCGCTGTTTCATTAAACATTACAATTATAAACTAGCATTTCTTTATACTGTACAGTATCGCCATCAGGATAATTAAATTAGGATAATTAAATATGTAGCAGAAATTTGAAGTTTATAGAAAATTGACCACCAGAATTATTTTTGCTAAATTGGTTTTTCATTTTTTTTTTTTTTTCAATTTTCTTAAAAACTATTTCCATCAGTTTTTCGCTAAATATGATAAATCCTCTGGAGGACTACATTTAATAACTTTAATTTGAATCATTGATCTGGTTAAAATTCATTTTAGGATTATTCTGCAGAAGCTGAGATTTTACCCTTTACCAATAAAGCATTACTTTTGTGTAAAATGAACACGCGGGTTCCATTACCAGCTGTACCAGTGTTACTAAATGTTAAGAAAAATGTCAATCTCCATTAAAATTGTTTGTTAGCATTGTTTAAATTACAACAAATTACAGACAAAAATATTTTGTTAATGGCAGAAATAGTTCCGAGTGTTTACACCAATTTTACAAGAAACTCTCACACGACCTTTCTCCTACTTACAAATTAATATAATTTTGAAATTGACTAAATTTGTGGAAATATTAGATTTCCTTCAATATTATTTCAATTGGAGAAACTATACTCAATGATAAAGCGACTGTATGTGAGTTAGTATTCCAAATTTAATGAAATCCGATGGTGCCTTTATAGAGAAAATCGTAGGAAACTAGCGGGAAAAGAAAAACAGTTCAGTAAGGTTGCACTTTCAATCAACCGACTTTCTGTAAACTCGGAATTTTGTGGATCACATTTTACATCTAATTAGTATTATATGGAATAGAAACGTATAATAAACTGAAATAACACTTTAGAGGAAAGTATAAACCCCACCCCAAAAAAAACCCTTCTTCAATGGAATTTTCCCGGAAAAATGTTTCCAGGAAAAGTTATATATAGCTCTTTATTATGTGTAATTACTGTAACAAGTTTAAAGAAAATCGTTAGAGCCGTTATAAAAAAAACAAAAACAAAACAAAAATTCTGTTCCGTAAATTGGTAGTTACATCCGGTTGATGATCGATTTTGACCAAAATCTTATTGTCCACGTTCCCTAATAAATTGCAAACTTGGAACAAAATATCAAGTTTTGAAGTTTTTGCAATTTTCCGTTTTTGGCATATGCTGAAACACACGCACACACACACACATACACACACACACACAGATAATAGAGAGAAATATTCTATTTTTGAAATTTGATAGTTGGATGCCTGAAAAAATAGGCAGTATTTTACTTTTTATTCGATATTTGATTATAAATTGAAAAAAATATCGAATTTCGTTATAATATAATTACATTAGAAGGCCAATATCGTTTTAATAATTAGTACAATCATTATTAATAATAATAATAAGCCTTTATTTAAACTAGATACATTCCACTTTGAAAAAAAAAATAAAAACAATAACATAACTCAAATCTATAATATTTAACTACTTTCCGTATCATAAACTTGAAATTGTTGAAATAAAAAAGTAACTTTTGGAAAAAAAATGAAATACAAATGAACTTAATTTATAAAATCTATAAAACTTAACTAAAAATTAAATTAATTTTAATATTCACTAGGCCCATCTGAGGGCATAGGCCTCTCCCAACCTATCCCAAGCTGTTCTCTGTCTTGTGCCGCACTTTGCCAGAGATTGCCGGCGAAGTTTTCGATATCGTCTCTCCATCTACATCTAGGACGTCCTCTTTTCCTTTTCCTATATATAGGAAACCAACAGTTGTTCGTTTAGCTCATCTTTCTGGATCTAGTCTGGCTAAATGTCCTGCCCATTTCCATTTTAGTTCTAGAACCGCCAGTTTAACATCTTTTACGTTGGTCTTTTTGCTGATGCTAACAGCTGTCTTTTTTCCCATCTTTTTGATCCCCAACATACTTCTTGCCATGGGGCGTTGGGTTTTCTCCAGTTTACTCAGAGTCCCCTTTGAAATTTGCCATGTTTGGCAGCCATAAATCAAACATGGAATGATACTATCAAAAATCTTCTTTTTCAGCTTAATGTTCATTCCACTTTTAAAAATGAATTTGAGGGACCTAAACCTCTTCCAGCTTAAGGCTATTCTTCTTTTAACTTCCCTAAGGGCTCCTTCTTTGAAAGAAATCAGCTGTCCGAGATAGATTACCTCCTCTGCCCATTTCAGCTTCTTTCCCTCTAGAACTATTTCGTGTTTTCCACTATTTGTGAATATAATCGTTTTTTCTTCATTTATATTTAAGCCTGCCTCTTTTCCTGCGGTATTAAGTTCTTCAATGAGGTTTGCTAGCTGCTTCGCTGAGTTTGCGATCAGTATAATGTCATCCGCAAAACGTAAATTATTTATTTTCTTCCCGGCTCTATTGATGCCGTAGTTGTCCCAATCTATTTTCATAAAAATCTGTTCCAGGACTGCATTGAAGAATCCGGAGATAACCGGATCGCCTTGCCTTACTCCTTTTTTTATCGGAAAGTCATTTCTTTTCTTTTTCCAGAATCACCCTGCTATAACTATTTGCGTACCAATGTTCAATAATCTTAACGAACCCCTAGTTAACTCCCTGCCTTTTTAAACTATTAATAAGAAACTTATGGTTTACGGAGTCAAATGCCTTTGTATAATCTATGAAGGCCATATACACAGTTATTTGGTATTCATTACTTTTCTCTATTATTACAATCATTAATAACCTTATATTATTTTTCTTTGTTAACTTTTCTTTAAAAATCAAAATAACAAATATATATATGTGTTTTAAAGCAGAAAATTTCTGCGCACCATTTCCATTTTACTACTTCATCATAGTTAGTGACACGCAAACTAAAACAGCCACTGTTTAAAAGAGAGTTTTAACTTTTCTTTCTCTTAAACTACCATTGCTTTCTTGATTAGTTTTCTTATCGTTCGTCTCTTATCTTCTTATAATGGAGCCAGTTGGGACTTTTTTTTTCTCTCTTTTTAATTTTGTTTTTCCCTTTCAAGCTTCAAAATAAAGAAACCTTTACAAATCGGTGAAATCTTAACTCTGAATTTAATATTAAATTTATTTACATTGTATGGAGATTAAATTGGTTAAATATTTTATGATTTATAGTTAGATTTTATCATAATAATTTGTAGTCATTTTTTTTTTTTTTGAGGTTAATAGAGCGATAGCCTTCTTGTTAATTCAGTTATATTTTTTATTTTCATGTATATGTATTAATGTATATTGTGCGCAGCCTCAAAGTAGCAACCATTGGTTAGCCATTGATTTCACTCATACCTATCTGGGTTTATTTATATGTATACTATTGCAGAATAGGAGGACCATTAAATGATTAAGAATGTAAAAGTAAATTTAACATATATAACAGAGGTCTTTCGATCTCTATGTTCAGTAATAATTGTTTCTAGAAAGCTAGCTTTTTTTTTAAAAAAAAATTACTATTAACAAGCAGCTGGACTGAAGACTTTAGTTTCATTTACAACGCCAATCGATCTTACTTAGATTTCTGCTGAATATTAACCCTTTGATTTTGTATATCACGCTCAAAGTGACAATAAAAATTTACTTAAAAACCCGTACCACATCTGTAAGGTGGAGGGCTGACTACAATAAGTATTCCTTGTTATGATGTATTTCTTAATTTATTACTTTGATTCATCATTTTAGTATCATTTTATCAGCACAGACAGCAAAATAATCCATTATGAATTTCATTCGGCTTCTTCCATTCCACACCATATTCCCAATCCACGCTAGGGTTTCCCAAGGAAGTATACTTTTTGCACAACTGCACCATGTAATTCGTCATCGCTTCCATCCCAGACCTTGTCCATGAATCCCAGTCCTCCAAATACACGTAAATTCTCTGCACATCTGATTTTTACATAATGAAATATGCCCGAACTTTAATGGTATAACAAACTTGAGCGTCCTCTGAATTTTCATTCTTAAGATATTTTGTTCTCATATATATATATACCCACACACTTAAGTTCACCTTTTACTCTGAGGAGCATCTCTCTATTACAAACTCAGTAATTCAGTTATATTTTTTATTTTCATTAAAAATTGTCAGTAAAAGTTCCAATTTTGAAGAAAATTTCTCATTTAATTTGTAACATTGGAACAAGAGAAAGTTGTGTGAGTCAGAAGCAGTAGTCGTCACTCAGAGGAGCAAACTAGAGCTCTTTTGGGTACCCAGACACTCTGGTGAATAGAGGGCAACGTGAGAACGGGCGAGTTGACTAAGGTAGGATTCCATTATCGACCAGCAGTAACCGAGCAATTTTGTGACAGGGAAATCAAATAATGGAGGAATAGAAAATTGGAGGATCTCTGGAAGGTCACGGAGAAGTGTCGCCAAGCTAAAAGATTTATAAAAGGTATAAGAGGGGGAAAAATTAAAGTATCTTCTCTCTATGAGTAGGATATAATTGAGGGTCCTGGTCAAGCTTGGGTAACCAGTTATTTATATATTATTTTATTTTATTTATTTGTCTGTGGGGAGGGAAACCCTACGCTATCCAAAGCCTCACTGGGACCATATAGCTACCCCAAGAAAAACAACAACAAACCGGGTCTAGAACAAAAATCCAGACCCGGGTCTAATCCATCTAAGATTCACCGCAGTCCGAATAAATCGGGCAATAACCTTAAGCGGAAATAGCCTAAGCTCTTCCACAGACATCCTATTCCGACCAAAGGTCCTGAACCTAATTTCCTCACAACCCAGGCAATCAGTCATAAGATGGATGGGTGTTTCCTCCTCTGTCTCACAGACTCTACAAAATGGATCCGGCATGAGCCCCATTTGTAGAGATGTCTCCTTAAATCACAATGTCCACTAAGAGATCCAACAAGATGCCTGAGAGCGCTCCGTGAAAAACACAGCAACGTCTCACTAATGGCCTTGTCCGGACCCCCGATGAGCATTTTGGACTGCCGAAAACCAACTGAGCTTTCATTCATAAGGATGAATGCTGTGAAGCTGTCCATGTCTGGAAGCCTGACAGACTTGTGCCAGAAGTCAAATTCCAACAGCAGGCTCGGGACCAATGAAAGGAAGAGAGGCGCCTAATTTGGCAAACCTATCCACCTCCTCATTCCCAAAAATTCCCATGTGACCTGGCACCCAGACTAGAAGCACATCCTTCAGAGGAGAAAGCTCTTCCAGTCTTTGAGAACATTCTAAGACCAACCTGGAAGTGAAGACACATGAACTCAGCGCCTTCAGCGCAGCCTGGCTGTCCGAGCAGATACAAACACCTTTTAAGTTAGTGTTACGTACCCTCTCATCCAAGACACAACAAAGAATAGCATAAAAATTTATGTATATAAATTAAGCAAGTGTAAGTAGTCTACTCCTTAGTGTCAAAATTGTGTCTGGGATACGTTGTACCACTATGTAGGTCACTGACCCTGTCTCACTAATACTAAATTTCACATAACTGGGACGGCAATATTCTCAAGAGAATGCTTGAAAGAGTCGGAGTTTAAGGATAACTTAAGATATTGTACTTGGACCGGTAGATTGCTGGGGAAAGTTTCTTAAGAGTAGAAGTTTTTTCATTTGGGATAAATGCCATATTTGCTTAAACTAAGGAGCCATATTTAGTATAAATACTTTGTGCCATCGGTCACTTCATCATTAGCAATAATATTTATGAAATAAATAATATTTAGACTCTTTGAGCTTTATGAATTCTTTGTTTGGTTTTCGTAATCAGTAATCTTTGATCAGGCATTCCTTATAATTTTTAGGGTTGGATTAATAAGTTCGATATTTTAGAAATTCTTGAAGTGAAATAAATTGGAATTCTTAAAGTGAATTCAAGGTGGTGTCGATTGAGCCAATCTGGGAGGTGTCATGTACAATCTTAATTGAATGTTCAAGCAACTATTCTATAATCGCCATGGATTCTTTTTAACTATGCAATGCGTATGATCTAAAACAAATTATTTTAACGCATAATATGACAATATTAATGGAGAAAAATTCTGTTAACCGAGGTCCCTCTTTTAAAACAAAGAAATTACTAAATGAACAGTTTATCTTTAATGACACTTTTAACTTACAGAATGGAAGGTTAGCTTTTCTACTGAGTGACACGAAAGATATCAGCCACACTAACTGTGTAGTAAGGTTTCAAATAATGAACCAAACAGTTTTTGACAAGTTCAACGCAATTGTTTGCGCCTGTTTCTCTTGTTTCTCTTATTTCAAGTTCATTTAGGACTTCCAACTCAAATCAATAGTGTGACTTAGCTATCATATCGTTGTTTTTAGAAAAGTTTAATTTTGTTTCAAAAAGTTGTTAGATATTAAAGAAACATCCGAGAGATAATGTCTTATTTGTTTGAGTTACTGAAATAAATAGTTTACTTTATCCCTATTTTGCTCGGTTTGTTCCACCTTTTTGTATTTGTTTTGCATTTATTTTGTTTGCTAAAGTTTACTGCTTGGAAATATACATACTTATGGCATCCGGGATCTGACCTGGGATCTTGTTAAGAAAGATATATTGGGGTCACAGGTAAGAAATGGCAATCTCGAAACTTTCCTAAATAATATGTTTTTTCACCACATTTCCATTGCAGATTTTTTTTTGTAAAAAACCTTGCGAATCATGCAATAAAATTTTTTCTTCATCCGTCAAAGTAATTTTGCAATAATCACAGCCACGATATCTGAGCATGAGCTGGGAAGTGCATTCAGATACGAGCGCGAGGTTAGAGAGTGGAGATTCCTACAAGTAACAATCCGAATAAGCCGGATTGGATACAATATTGGTCGATAACCAATCTAAACTTGACCCCAGCCTTATTTCTTGGAAGGTTTGCTATTCGACCTTTATGCTTCTAAGCTTTCAGATTTCTTTCCTTCGGGCTCCCCTCCAGTGGGAGGTATTTGATCTATGCATAGCAAAGTTGTATTTGGTTTGGAAAAGCTGTCCAATGGCTTTCGCACATACACATATAACCGAAAATGTATACATTGTATTGGAAATGTATATAATATAAAATTCGACTTCCGGTATCGGAATATTGACGACCTTATATTAAATTCTTATTCCCATGAGGGCAAAGACGGGTGTTTACCTAGCCTCGTGAGAAAATGTGGGAAGTTATAGTTGGCAACGAACCGGTAGAACTAAACTACGAGCGAACCGCGATATGAACCGAGTTTTTTTTTATTATTATTAAATTTACATAATATAGTCGATAGAATCGTATAGTACATTGCAATGGAACTTAAGAGGAAAGCTTAGCCAATCCTCAGAACACTTAAATGAATTTTCCTGAAAAATATTTCAAGTAAAAGTTGTAGCTCTTTTTATGATTAATTCATGAAAATTGCAAAAGAACTGAAAAAGTCTATTCCGTAAAGTGGTACTTCAGTTGGTCCGATTTTGACCAAAATCTTATTGTAGTAGCACCTTGGTAGTACCTAAGTTTCAGCTTTCTGCGCTTTTCCGTTTTTGATTTATCCTGATCCGCTCCCACAGCAGGCCAATTTCTAAAAATCACTTTTTATGACTCAGGGTTCTTCAAAACAATTATTTGTGGTAAATGGGATACACTCGCAATACTTTCTTTCACTTCCTGCTTGTAAAAATAATTATTAATTAATAATATTATAAGGAATAGTAAAAATAAATAAATAACAAAGATCGCTGATTAATTACAATCTATATATTAATTAAAATAAACTAGCAATAATAATCCAAACTATTAGGGAAATATATTTTTATTATATTGTTGATAATTTTTCCGATAACAAAACATTATTGTCCTTTGTTAGTTTGATAAAGCTTTTGGAAGCTTTCCACTTCTTATATAAATTGTTTGTAGAGCCATATATATTGGATTCTGCGATGTGAAGAAGAAGTGATGCTGAAGAAGAAGTGACAGCATTGTTTAACAAAAACTCTCTTTGATAATTTACTGGCTCTGAGATAGTTAATGCATTGTCTATTAATTCTATTTATTTTTATTGCCTTTTTTTTTTTTGATCCTTTTTAAATGTAGGAAATTCTATAACTAGATTTTAACCTTCCTAAACTTTGTACATCTTATATTTGAAAATGTTTACACTCCAAATATAAGTTCTAGATTAGTATTTCTAGACTTCTATTATCTTAGCAGTTCTAGATTAGCAGTTCTAGATTGTATTTGTAAACAAAAAAGGTTATTATGTAGATGATTTTATTTATGCAGAAATTTTTTCTTTTAAATTTCTTTTGTTATCGGTATTTATGGAATCTTTATTAAAAGGATTATCAAAGCAACTAATGGTAGGGCTAGGAGTGTTTTTACCATTATAAACTCTTCCTAGATTATACCACAGTGGTAGACAAACATAAAGCCCTAAAAGGATTTTATTCAGTATATTATATGAGTTGATCTTATTTTCACCAACCAGTTGGCACATTCCGTTTACTGACTATAGAACTAAGAAATTCCTGCAGATTATGGACATTCCTTTATAAACTCAAAATAAAATAGTTTAAATTTATAATGGAGTTGTTGAAGAGAGAAACTAGGTTTGATTAAATGAACGAGATATGAAGACACTAATATAATATAGCTAAGTTTACACTAACTGCACTTGACTTTATAATGAAAATAATAGAATGAAGGGTGACAGTAAAGATATGACACGATGCGATGTACTGTTGTATGGTTGTATCTGATAGATATACTCTAGATAGATTCCCACTGGCTTATATACACAGTTTCTCCCACTCTAGCCTGCCTATGTCAGAGAGTAGTCTCTGTAACCAGAGAGGGCCTCTCTTCTCTCTGCTGTATCTTTGCGGTACTATTTCAAATTTGATTAGTAAATAGAACAATGGAAATTCCGGCTTTAGTTTCTGGTATCAGAGATATTTTCCATGATAGCCTGTTTCTTTTGGTGGTCATCACACTGTTTTGACAAAAACATCCTAATGAGGGGCAAACGCCCGAAGCCGGTCGATGACCACAAAAAGAAGCAAGCTATCATGGAAAATATCTCTGGTATTTTCCAGTTCTGCGGAACCAGCCACAACAATTAGTTTCTAGTTTTTGAATAGAATTCAGAATTTAAAAAAAAAACGATACCGATTTGAAGTAATGGTACTAGAAAAAAAATGAAGGTCAATAACTTGATTATTTTTCAATTCTATTTTTTTTATGTGATACGTATCTTTCTTATGTTTCTTTTTATGTTTAAATGTGTTCTGGGTAGAGAAGATCAGAAAATATAGATCTTTGTCAATAGACTTAGAAATCATAATCTCGGGAGTGTGTTAAAATAGGAGATTCCCACCAGTTTTTTTACTTCTTAAAATTAAATTTGCCAAACGGGTTTTTTATGTTTTGAAAATGAATTTTTCGTGATGAATATGTTTTTGTGGTCACCTGAACCAGGAAAATACAATGTTTATAAGTTGGTCTGTTTGTTAATAGAAAAGAGAGAGATTAGCGTAACTCCAAACGAAAAATGGCGTCAAGTTCAGAATTTTGATATTTCTTTTGAGTAAATACATCTGATGATGCCCTTACGCGTTGGTCTAGCGGCTAGCGCTCTCGCTTTTCATGCGGGAATTCAAGATTTGATCCCCGTTTGGACAAATTCGGCATTGATCCAGCATCGTCATAATAAGTGGGGAGCTACAGTTAATAGCGAATCTCAATAGCAATGGCCAGAACTAAACGACAATGGGAACTGCGACGTATTTAGTGCTCGCTCCACCCCAATAAAAATCGCCGTCTGACAAGCTTTGGCATTTCATGGGCTGTAGCGCTAAAAGTTATTAAAAAAACGAATTCAGCTTGGTCAATCTGTTCAATCAGTGAAACAGTCAAAAATAAAAAAATAAAAATCAATCAATCAAATGGATTTTTTTTAAAAAAAAAAAACAGTTTCCTAAAAAACCATTTTCCGATTCACTGATTTTAACAAAACATTTCCTTATGTACCCATGTGTACTGAGTAGTATGTGCGATGAAAGGTTGGAATTTGAACATTTCTGAATAGTTTTGTCGTAAAACGTTTTTTGTCATTGAAATTCCTTCTTCCATAGATAAACGGGGATAAATGATTAAAAACATCATGCAAAACCATTACATATTACACAACATACTATTTTAAAAAAATAATTCCTTGAGATAGAACAAGCAATATTAACATTAGATAATTAACATTAAGCGTTAAAATAATAATGACAAGTCTAATAAGGAGAAATATTGATGTTCTGTAACTTGTCCTCAAATAATAGCAAATAAAAAAAAATGGAGACCATATTAAAATATCAGTAGGTCAGATGAATGTTATCAGAATGATAAGAAGTAAAAAAAAAAAAAAATTATTATTATTTTGTTATTAAATCAGCTGATATTATCTTCAATAATAATTGCTAATTGACTATAATAAATTATTAAAAACACAGTAATAAAAATGATGTAGAATATCACATGTTAAAGACGTGGAATATATTAAATATAATAATAGATTTATTACTAGTTATTTATTAGTTTATTTTGTTGCAATTAAATCTGAATTAGTGCTGATTTATGGCAAATCTTAACATTTTAATATAACTTTTTGTTTATCCTTAATTTATGCTTAGTCACGATGAAGCAATAGGCATGCCTGTCTTGTCAGCAACTTGAATAAACTGAATGGCTGGAAACGTCTTGGTGTTTTTTAAACAACTGTGTTCAGAACTTGAAATCTGATATTTAATCGAATTTGTAACATCGTCAACATCTGAGGTTTGGCCATAATTGGGATCACTGTGCTCTTAGAGATTTACCTTCCCAGATTAGCCTGCCACATTATTGAATGCTTAGGCTTGATGTCAGAGATATCATTGATTCCAAATTTGGAACAAGAAATTTCGTTGCCATAATTGTAAGAAATCATTGAGAGAAATCGTTTGCCCTATTTATCAAAAAATAGAATCAGCTGCAAAATATCAAGATTTTTATTCCCTAAGGAGACAACAAGGACAGCGAGACCAAGGAAGTTTCCGTTGAGTCATTTCATTATGTTCGTTTAATTTTATTTTTTATTAACCTCATTTCCAAATTAATATTAGAGAATATTCGATCCTAAAAACCACTTTCTTTTTTTTCTCAAATCTGCGAGGAGCTCCTTGAGTTGAAATAATTGATGACGATCACTTTTGGATTTCCGATGCATCATTCTACTAGATCCGGTACATCAATAGATTCTTCCCGTTTTGGACGCCATAGCTGTTACCCTAGAACAATTGCAGTATTGCCCAAGTATTTATCTGACTTCGTTCAGGCGTTTTTGGCAGGATATGGCTCGAGAACTATTGTGTAAACTGTAGGATATTCTTTTCCATACTTGTTATTTTATCTTAAAATCGTACCTACGTAACGCTCTAGCGTTACGTCGCCCCGGACAAAAAGACAAATCGCCGCCCCTTAAGAATATATATATATATATATATATATATTTTAAGCAAGTCTATGCATGTTCAAAGCGCCCTGCTCGCGTACTAATGCTATTCTGTACAGAAAAGTATATGCATGTTCAAACAAGTTCAAGCATCGTCCTTTACAAATTCTGCGTTAATTTTTCAATAATAGTGTACATATTTTTAGCTTTTAGACATAACAATATAAATACGCTACGCACTGTAAATTTTTAGCGAACGAAAACATCGATTGTGGAATTTTCTATTAATTGAGTGTATTTAACACATCAATATTTTTCTCACACTTATAGCCAAAATGGCGCCTCTAAAATTGTAGCGCCCCGGAAAAATGTCCGGGTTGCCCGCCCCTAGAATGGCGCTGCTACAAGAGGGTATGGTATTTCATTATCTATTATAATTATTTCATATTATAATTATTGTTAATCTAATATCATTATTGATTAATTACAGTTACAGATTTTACTTATTTCCAAATTAATTAAATATGATTTATAGGCGTTAATTAAGTTATTTTTATTTTTTTCTTCCTAATTGCCGACTTTCCATAAACCTATTGATATTTTTTTTTGTCAATTGACGATATATAATATATGTGCACCAATTATAAAATTATTATATAAATATTTTAATGAAAAAAAAGAAAAATAAAGAAAAAAGTGGCAAATGACAAAAGAAGTGAATAAATACATTATTAGTAAATTTGTTCACCCATATTCTGCGAATGTACACACTTTTGTCGGAACAGAAACTTAAAAGAGAAAATCTCTTTTCCAGAATTTTCAACGATAAGAAATCATTTCTTTGTTTTTTATTTTTCCTTTTTCGTAGTTAATATTCTCCCCCCCCCCAAAACTTTACTACTAGCTAACTAGAAAGACATTTATCTAGCCGGGTTATGTTGGATACAGTTTTCTAAAGGTCTTCCACCCCAAGCTTTTTTTTGTTTTTTTTTTTTTTTTATCTTACACTTAGCACCTCAAAACAATTTTAAATTAAGTTAAGAATTAAGTTTTTGATGTGATAGATCGCATGAGAGAGACAGAGAGAGAGTATAAAGCTGTTGCTTAATATTTCCATTATTTTTTTCTCTTTCTAAATTTGAAACAAATTATCTGCTTAATTCATCAATGTCTTTCTTCGCTTTTCTGGTTTCTAAAAAATTTAATTATTGTTAAACTTCAAGGAGAAAAACTTGGATACTGAAAGATTTCTCCCAGCACCAACATTCAAGTTTTATTAATAATAAATTATTTATTCATAGATAAATCTATTAAAAAAAAAAAAAAAGAAAGTAATCTGTAATAATTTTTCATTTTCATAGTTGGTCATTTACTATTTTTCTATAGTGCAGATTTATGCCTGTAATACATAGCCTTTAATCGTCCTTAAGTTTCTGGAAATAATTCAATATTTTATATGTACGTAGTATTTATTTTTAAATGAAATTAATTGTAGATTTTGTATTTTTGTATTATTGAATCGATAATTCTTATTATAAAATTTTCATACATTCACTTTACAGATTTAGCTGCGATTATTTCAGACAGATAGATTTATGGCCAGGTTACTTGTCGGTGCTAAACGTAGGAGGTAAATTGAAATAACAGTGGTGGAGATTAATTCTTCTTAAGATCCTGGTTTGTCGAGAGTAGTCTCAAAATGAATAATTTTCAATAGGGATTATTGCTATTGCCTTCGCCTCGTTTTGGATTTTGTTGTGGCAGATCACTAAGGATTCATGGTCGAATTAATGAAATCATATTTTACAATCCTTCCATGCTGTTACCAATTTCAGATCATACTTTACAATTTTAGATCATACAATTTTTTTTTTTTTTTTTGTTGATCTTATCATTCTTTATTTAACTATTTCGACAAACACGCATTCAGCAATACTTGCCATCGCTTAGAGTTGTTCCGGTTTAAAAATGATGACGATATCATCTAAAGATATGTCGAATATATAAGGGTGTTGTGAGGAGATGTAGGTTGATGCTTGATGAGTGATAAATAACACCTTAAGATTTGGTTTAAGATTATATAATTGATATATATGTATATGACTGACTGCCAAGGACTTTACACTAACTGAACTGAAAGACTGACGTGGCTAAGAAGATATGAACGGAGCGATGTTAAACTGATGTGTAAATCAACGGAATTCTATCTGAATGATGTCTCATTGCCTATCTCTCATATATATATATACTGGCCGAGCCTCTCCTCTCTTTACGAGAGGGGCTGTTTCTCTCCCCTAGAGTGGATGAGTGGTGGGGGTTCACTACCCCTACAAATAGTAGTGATACTTCAGTAATGCACAGATTTTATTATCACTTACCCCTATAAGTGAAAAATATTGAGAACAGTTCAGATTTTCCGATAAAAATATGTTTCAAGATTTCCTAGAGGTTTTTGATGACAGGTGTGGGTGCATGTACAAAATATTTCAAAAATGAAATGTTGCAGAAAGCTTAAACTTGATATTCCGTTTCAGTGAAGTCATCGTGACAGTACCTGACAGTTATTCGCAATTTCCTCAAAAATAGTTTGACTAATTTTTTTTTTTAAACTACGCTTGTCTTATCACTTTTATTTGAAAAAATTTCTCCAGGGTTATCGATTTTTGGCTGATTTCTGGGTTGTATCTGGGACTTTTCATAAAATGCCACTTAAGTTTAATCTTTATAATATTATTAGTAAAAACCTATATAATAATAACGTATTTAATTAAAAGCATTGTTTAAGAACTCCAGATTTAAAGAAAGTTGGTTAAGAGCGAAGGACATACGACTTTAAAGAATACGTGCTTTATGACATATTGGAATATATAGTGGTCATTTAGTAGTTTTTAATTTTAATCATGAAGGCACAGAGTTTTTTTTTTATTTTTATTTAAGGCGCGTCAACATCTATGGTCATTGGGTGCTCGGGACCTTCTCTCAGTTCACTGCCGGTCTCCGGACTGTGTTCTCTCGTTACCGCTGGAATCGTACCCGGGATCTCTCCGCGTATGAGTCCAATACGCTAGCCACTTAGCTAATTTGAATATGTAAATCTGGAATAATTTGTTGTATTTGGGGGGGGGGGAGGAATTTTCTCGCTAACTACACCAATGAATTTTTCTTTAATTTGGATTGCTAACTCCTAGATTTAAACCTATCACTTCTTTTTGAGAGCATTTTTCTGGAAAAATTGAGTTTAGATGCTTACTGGTTTATCTGAAACGTTAACATTGTCTTCTAAATTGTCCACATCCACTAGTTTCTGTACCAGATAGTGTAATGTGTGATAACAAGAAGGAGTGATAACAAGAAGGAAAAGATGTAATTTTTAAATTATAAAAATTATAGCTGGTGGTGCCAGCCAGTCGCTATTATTCAGGTCAAGAGCCGCGGTCAGTGCACGGTCAAAAGGGACCGCCAAAGACACACCGCTAAAACCCCTTCAACAAGAACCCTTTCAAAAGACCACCTGGCTACAGTCTTTTGATATCCGCCATCACCTGTTGCCATATTGGTCACCGACCTATTCAAGACCTAGGGTCAACACACGGCAAGAGATGTTTTAGTGTGACCCGTAATTACACACTTGTCAATGTGTGAGTGATGCCAATATAAACGTCTCTACACAGGAAGAGGGGAGGAGTATTCTTCAGTATTTTATCAGCGTTTCATCAGGATTCTACCAGTGATATACGACATCAGTTCATACATCGCGAGCGCGTCACTATCTAAGGTTTTAAACATATATTTGTTCATCTATCATTATAGTTGTGCATTCTAGTTACCATTTAATAATTTTAAATTAATTGTAGTTATATCTTTTCAACGTTTAAATTATTGTTAAAATAGAGTCTATTTTCGTAAATTAGTAGTTCATATTTCGAGTAACAACTCTCTAAAAATCTCAAACTAACTCCCAACCATTCATCGCATCATAACCCTCTTCAAGACATCTGATTCCACTACAATAGCAACAGTATAACTACAATCAGCTGCCTGATCCTAACCTAATATAATAATATATGGCTCTCCACACCAACAATACACTGAAGGAAAACTAATAAACATTATTAGGAAAAATTCCAAATTTAATGTAATTTATGAATTACATTTAATTAATAAGAGAAATGGAGAGAGTATTTCACATCGGATTTTTTTTTTATTAATAAATATTTAGCGTATTGTTTGCTTTGCGTTCGGATTCAACTAGTAAGTAGTTTTTTTATTTCTTTTGTTTTTGTAGTTTCTATAAAGAGCACTCGATAACGACTGGATTTCTTTCTGTGTTACTAAAACCACTCCCCTTAATGCTAAGCTTCCCCCTTTATTAAATAGAGATCGTGTTCTCAAAGAAAATCACTATGGCCATTATTGCATCAATGTTATTAAGTAATGTTTTGTGTGTATGTGTAATATTAGAATATAAAGAGGCCATTTTAATAGTAGTTACTTTAGTCATGACGTCACAAAGTATTATCTGTTTAATAATTAATTAGCCGTTTATTATGTATTATACAAAATATGTAAATATGATTTCTTAGTATTTCATTTACGACAGAAAATATAATTACGTACATCAGTACAGCTCATCATTTAGGAAATAATTATTAAGTAGGCATTGTGCAATAAGAAAATGATAACTTATATAATTTTGTTTAGTTTTGACATTCTTAGTAAATTGTGAATTGCAAAAATTATTAAAAAAAGAACGAAATTGGAACGACCTTGGTTGGTAATTTTTGATGATGAGTTAAACTTATAAAAGAGACGTCAAGATTGTCACGCAGGTCTGAACATAGTTAAGTGGGTGCTGTGAAAGCTATAATTATAGCTAAACTTGATTGTAGAGTAGTTTTTCTGCATTTGATTTATGTAATATTGCGTTATATTCTTTCTTTTTGCGCATAATGTTGCTATATTTTTATTCCCGCAAAATAGATTGATCATGTCCATATTTTCGACACATAGTTTCCGAAAAGATAAGTTAAATTTTTTTTTTTTTCAGGTGAGTGAACAGTATTCAGTTTATCTCTGAAAGTAAGTTCTTTTTTTCATTTTTCATTTTCTAATTATAGTTTTAAGATTCTTCTTGTCCGTTTATAGATGATGGATGAGGATAGTGAGATTCGTTCTTTAAAAAATAAAAATAAAACTTATATTTTTGCCAACGTTTCGACAAAAAGTTGCAACGGGATTAGTGGAAAGAGGGGACTAATGGGAAAACACAGGGTCACGGGTTAGGAATGAGGTTGTGGTAAATATAAGAGAGATTGTTGGTATCTGTCTGTAGTTAATGGAATTATTCTGTTTTTTATATGTAGCATTTCCAACAAGTTGAGTTTTTTTCTATTACGTTCAGTTGCCAAAATACTGATTTAAATTTACTAATTCAAATTTGTGTCTTTTTTAAGTATGATGCTTAATGAATGCTGTTATGTTTTCAGAGTTAGGTTTGTTTTTTCTACAGTCTAATCATGTTGGTTTAACCTGTTCTTTAAATATTGTTTCGTCTAACCTATATATGTGGCTGAACATTGCTGGCAATTTATTTTATATATAATATTAGATTGTAATTCTGTCGGGGTAGGGTCTTTTAATTTAGTGGAAAGTTTGTACGTTGTATTTGTTGTTTTATGTGCTAGGATGATGTTATACGGTCTGAGGATTTTGGATATTTTTTCTGATAGATTTCTTACATAAGGAAAAGAAATATATTTCGGAAGAGAAGTGGAATTGGGATTCATAAATGAAATTTGGTTATTATCCGAAATATTGGGCAAAATACTATTGTTATGAGGCAATTCAAAAATTTTTTTACATAAAGATTTAGGATAACCATTATTCTGAAACAGCTTGGACAGGATATTTATGTTCTTTTGGTGAAATTTAGAGCGGCTAAGGGTGAGGACGCGTTTTGTGAATGCTTTAAGGAATTGATCTTTTGGGAATAGGGATAATAGGAATTAAAATGTAAATAACGGCCTGATCGAATATGTTTCACTTACCAATCTGTAATTAAAGAATTATGGTGACGGAGGATTGTTAAGTCAAGAAAATTGATCTGTTCATTAGTTTCTATTTCATGAGTGAATTTGGGGCTGTGGTAAAAGGAATGAAAGGTTTCAAGAACTGTATCTAGGTTGTAAGGGAATAGCAGTAGAATTTAAACCTATGATAATAAATTCTATAAACAGATTTTTATTAAGGTCATGGGTAGTAACTTAGGACTCATATTAGCAGACATTTTTATGACCGAATTAATTGAAAGTTCTTTGAAAAAACTTCCTTTCAAAGTTCCCTTTTTCTTTAAATACGTAGATGTTTGTTGATTGTTGATGACTGTCTTACTGCTATTCCCTTGCAACACCTAGGTACAGTTCTTGCAATATTTAACTCCTTTCACCACCGCCTTGAATTCATTCATGTTTTGAGGTTTAACATTTCTTAATTTTATGTAAGTAAACCAAAAAAATTTATAAATTAATATATATATTGTATTTTGGTTCTCTATTACTTTCGGATTTTTGTTTTTCGATTTTATCTTTCTAAAAGAACCCTTTGTATTTTTATGTTGTAGGCCTTGATATGAGGCAAAAATATGAGTTTTTTTTACTTTTTTAAAGACCGAATCTCACTATCCTCATCCATCGTTTTATGTAATCTTATTTGAAATAATTTTATCATTCAAGTAACAACTTTTTTATCCTGGGATTTATAGTTCCTTGACTTGAAGATCTACTGAGCTTTACGTTGCTTAGGTCTACTGAGCCTTTACATAGTAATTATAGGAAAATAGAATGGTTCTAGTAAAGATACATCTATCTTCGATATCTGGTTATGCATCCAGACTTCTTAACCTTCTTAAAAGGGTTATTTGCTTCTGTTGTGGGTGGAGTACTCTTTTAAAGGTTCTACCACCCTCTAAAATGAACTAAATAAAATGGTAACATAAAACTGAATAGACTAGAATTGTGGGTGAAGTACTTCTATAAAAAATTTCTTTGCACCCCCCCCCAAATAAACTTAAAAACATTCATACCAACACCCGAGCCAATAAATACTTTCATGCTAATAAATATACTTACGCTAATAAATACACCTACGCTATTAGATACACTCACGCTAATAAATACACTAACACTAATATATACATTCACCTTATGTCCACTCATTCATGGGGAGGGACTCGATATTCCAATCCTCAAATAAATAAAAACCTAACCTAACCTTACCGAGTAATTTATATTTCTTAAAAAGGCCTTGAAAGAACCTTCTTTTGAAAGAACCTTCTTTCAAGATAGCGCGCGAATTCTGTGGCAGGCCATTTTTTTTCTACAAAGAGGGCATCTAGCTCACCTTTTACATACCAGTAAATGCCCATGTGTTATCCGCTTATGTCCAATCCTGAGCCTCGTAAGTAAAATAGGTTCCCGCCGCGAGAGGTTCTCGACCGAAACAGTTCGTAGTATGGCTTTATTTCTCTTAGTTTGTCATTGCTGATGTTCCGAACACATTATGTGTTTCTTCGTCAATAGTCCTAATCCTTAACATTAATTTTATTTATCATTAACAAGTATATTTGTTAAAAACTAATTAATAATTAATTATTTCTAAGAACCAATAATTAGGTAAATAGAGTATTAGTAGTGGGAGTAATGTAAAAACTGGAGGGGGTGAAATTGTGAAATTATTTGTAATGTGTGTATGTGAGCAAGAAAGGTTGGTAGGACTGACAGAAATTAATGAAACTCTCTTGTCTACTATAAGTGATGACAACACTGTCCTACACCCACTATAGTTATACACTATATCCACTATAACCGCCTTTCTATAAGTTAACATAAAGACCGATGACACCATGACACCTTCCTTCTGTCCTTCACCATGTGACCTCTATAAAACTCTTTCTCCTCCCCTCCCTCCAACTTACTCTCTCTATATTTAACAACACGTTAAACTGTATTACAACCCTGCAGGTGCTGCCTCCAACATTACTATACACTATGTTTTTCTTTCATCATTTCATTTTTCTTCTTTCCCTTTTGTTCTATAGATAATCTATTAGCAACTTTTCTTTTTAGTTAAATATTAATGTTTGAACTTTTACTGCTTTTATTAAAAACGGAAAGTGCTTTCTTATGTCACTTAGAAAAATGGAAACTTATAGCGACTAAGATACTTAAGTACTTCTTAGAGTTGCTTCAAAATTTGGGTTAAACGATTAGCTAAAAACTTTAGAGACGTTTACGTCATGACATATTGACATTATGTCGCTCATATTGACTTTGCTGGGATTATAGAGTGGTGCATTTTGTTTTGACGGGTTAAAATTTTTTTTTTTTAAATGATGAAAAACGTTAATTGATCGCATTATTACAAGGTGAGCAATTAGTTAAACAAATACTGGTAAGCACTTAATCTGAGACAGGGAAAAGTTTGCAGCGCTCGAATGTTTGCTCTGGATTAGAGCTGGGCGATTCTATTTTGATAGTTGCCTAGTTATAATGATATTATTATGAACTAGTTTAGGGAAGGGATTAGCTCTGGGTAGCGCACTAGACACCCCCTCGCGCAAGACTCTCAGCAGCATGCCCTTAGATGTTCTCTTTCTAGGAGTTTTCAGTTCACTATCCGGTGACGGCCAGAATTGTCTGTAACGAGAGAACTTTGCTTAGAGGCCGGCAGTGCACTGACACAACTAGGCGGGCACAAAGTTTTAGTAGTGTGCACTAGTAATTCGAGCTTAGATTTCTTAGACATCTTTGAAAGTATCTATGAAAAATTGAGCTTTTCATCCATTAAAAATATTTCCAGAAATCATGATATGATTTATTTAACATAATAATAAATACTGGGTAAATAACAATAAATACTCTTCACAGGTGTTTAATTGTCTGACCGCAGAGAAAAGATATTAGTTTTAAAATGCCTAAATATATGGTTACATCCGCAATGTTGGATAATATGGTGGGATTTCATCTGATGGGAAGTTATTTTATCTCTTAAGAGAAATGGGCTGGCCAGCCCACCTTCCTTGCAGGGTGACAGCGTAAGATCACTAAATAAACTTCCGCTTTCAGTCCCTTCAGGCCTTTTCGCTGGCATTGATGTATGCAAATGTTTTAGCATACTTTCATAGAAAACTATAGCTCATCAGGGAGAACTTCCACCTCCAACTTCCTACAGTTATAGAAGGCTCTTGTAATGTTCGTATTCGCAAATAAAAACAAAAGGGAGCAGCCATAAATGGATTTTGTAGCATTAGCGCAGAAACACATCCTCTACACATCTATCTAATTTTACTTCCTTGCTTTATTAAGGACAAAACTAGCAGCAAGAAGATTTCACTACATTCATACAGCGTGCGCAATAAAATTACTGTTTAGTTATTTTTGAACTAATTAGAAATACATTTGCACAAAAGCCAAAATTATATTAATGTAAATCAAGGTAAATAGCCATATCAATCTAAGGTAAACCGTAACATATCATATCTAATCAAAGATAACTTAAAAAAAAAGGGTATAATCCTATTAGTGTATGGACTGGCCAAAAGTGAGATAGTAATAGGGAAGTGAGAGAACATTCTAAGAGGGACTGTTGAGATAAAAGTAACGACACTGTCGGTCCAGATGAAGCAGGAACCACTGAGCACGCCGTAGTCTCCTGCTTACGGAATCCTTGGTGTTTTTTTGTTTTGTTTGGTCTTCAACCCTCAGTCTTATATTTTCTCAATTCAGAGTCTCTTTCTTTACCATTCTACTGCCCATTTTCCTTCATTATCTTAATCTTCAACATCTGCTCTTCAATATCTTTTTTCCAAAAATAGAGAAGTATTGAAGCTGTTTTATTTCTAAAAAATATGAAGGGGAATTCCACTAAAAATACTATTATTGTATTAGTTCCTTTACCTCAACCTTATTTTCTTTTTTATTAAGTTATTCCTTAAATGATAAAATGTAATGACAGCGAAATATAAATGAATTCCATTGGCTATTTCTCCTTCTGTTTCACCAGATCTATATAGTGAAAAATCTGGTGTGACTCAGTCACACGACTTTCTCTCACTATAATTAATACAATTAGATTGAAGGAGAGGGCGGGCCTCATTCCACTGTGATCTACAATAAGAGGTCTATTGTGGATCCCCTAAAGAGTAATACAGTTGTAATATGGACAATTTTTCTTTGTATTTGGCTGTCGACTTTTCCAGGATGGAAAAATTGCGAAATTAGATCTTTTTTTGAAACTAAACTTCTTATGCCGGCCGTTTCCCCCTTTCTTGGTTGCCATCAGCAATCCAAATTCTTTACATACTTTATCCACAAGGATCCGACCAGTCCCCTTGTCCTTGGCAAATCTTCTGGCACAATTTCCTCATCTTCTCCCACTTCCCTATCATCACTAGTCTTCTTTTTTGTGAAGGTTTCCATCTATATTTCTTCTCTAGTCCATTTGCCTAAGATGTCCGTCACCATTATATTAGCTTCTTATACTTCACTCTTTCTCCCACTTGTTCTATATCGCCTTATGTCTTCGCCTTTAATATGATTAGGTCTGGATTGTTCGGACTCACACATCCGAGAAACCCATTTCTACAGTTGTTATCCAAGAAAACAGTATTTCTGACATGCTTCAGCCTATAATGTAGAATTCCTCCCATAATGGAATAAAATATTGTCTATTTTGTTTTCGTTCGAAATGTTCTTATTCCATTCGATGGTATGAAATATCCTTGTGGCCTTGCATGCCTTCTGAGTTCTTATTTCTATTTCAGAGTCAAACCCACCCGCTTTTTGACCAACTTTATTATCAACCTTATATATATAGTCCTTCTTAGAAAAATCGATTATTATGTCCCAAATTATATGGCATTCTTGAAAAATGTATTTTCTCACTATTATCTCAATATTCTAAAGATTCTTATCTTGAACCATGATCACTGGTCATCTGCAATAATAAATTAACCCTATCAAATCTACCTTCCCGAATGTCATTTCTCAATTTGGATAGAAAAAATAATGTCTAATTTTTGTAATCCCAAAGTTTAAACTTGCAATGCCATTCTTGTAAATTAAGAAATACTTACCTAACATAATGTAAAAAAAGAATAACATACAAGAACTACTTTATCTTCCATTTTGCTCGGTCTGGCAGCTTTTTGATAGGCATTCAGATCAGTATTCTCGGCAGTCTCGGGTTCTTTGAGAATTTCCCTTAAGCTTTACCATTTCCATAATCCTGTTGAACCTTCTTTTTTATTATGTTTTACGTCACGTTCATGAGGAAAATTTTTTCATCCTAGCCAGCTGACTTATTGCCCCTTTAATTTTTCACTCTTCTCATATAATGCCATGTTACATAAGAAGGTCGCAATTTCAGAATGTCTCGACCGTTTTAAGTACGAATACACCATCTGATAAATATCATTTGAATGTATTCTTTAATGTTTTTTTTTTAAACAATTCATTGGTGTTTATTCTTTCATCAGCTGTGGGTTTGCCGTGTACCAATTTTTTAACCATTTCTCACAGCTTGTTCAAATATCCGCACCAACGAGGTGTTTTCTTTATTTTTACCCCCCAGTACAATGTATGGTTCTACCACCAACATAATATTAAGTTGTATTAACATAATTGGTAAGTTTCTAACTAGCTACAGCCTATGAAACATTGAAGAAATTCAGCCATGTTCATTATGCAACCTTAAAGAAATAGAAAATAATTTTCATTTCCTAGCAGTATGCCCCATTTTGAAATCGTTTAGAAAAAAATATTTAAAAAGTGAAACCAAATTTCTAAAGAAAAACTGATTGATATATTGAATGGAGAAAATTGGATGGGTCTGTGCAATTTTGTTGAGAAAGCGGGACGTTTATAGGAATTATTTGATTTCAGAATTTAATTATTAATTTTGGCTGGTTTTCTCCTTTTTTGTTTTTTGTTTTGTCCTTTCAAGTAAAGAAGTAACTGGTATTGGTGTTGTTATTATTTTGATTATTATTATTATTATTATTATTATATAGAGTTTAATTTTATGTTTGTTTGGAACTTTCTAAACTAAAACTCCCGGCAGACGGTATACAATGTACCATTCTGTAATTTTCTTATTTTTTTATAATCAGTGTTTGAATTGTAAATATATAGTGATCAATAACGAAAAAAAGAAAACTTAATTGTTAGAATTGCAAATTTGTAGAAATTCGATTAACCGGAAGTGTGACTTTACAAGAGAATAGGTTTTTGAGATTGGGGGGGGGGGGGAAGAGAAATTTTCTTAAAAATGGCTGCAGTGATTTCCTTTAAACTAGAGGAATGCACTATTATTTGGATTTGTTCAATGTTATTGAGGCGCTAAAAATTTTTTTGTTTAATTAATATTGTATATAATTGCAGTAAGTTTATTCCACAATAGACTTTTTTATTTTAATTTCATTTTTTAAAAAGGAATTTTTTTAATGAAAAGCATTCAAAAATTACAAAACAGAAAACGAATTATGTAATAGTTGTTATTTAACAAGAAAAATACATTTTCAATCCTAAATTATTGGTCTACCTTCTCTTTCTCTCTCTTTTTAGGGCAATTTACATAATTTCCTTATTTATTGTTATAAACTCCCACACGGTTTCTTATAAATAAATAAAAAAAAAAAACAAGTTTTTTAGTTGGAGACATAATGCTGTTCAAAAGTGTCATTTCCTCACCGCTATATTGTAATATTAACAAAATAAATAAATAAAAAGAGTCATAATTCAGTAATCGATAGCGATTTTGTTGGCGCCAGTTATTTTTATTAGTTAGCGTGTCTCAATTCTAAAACTGAAACTTGACTTGCTTTAAAAACTAACTTAGGTCAATGGACTTTTATATTATTCTTTTTTTTTTTTTTTTTTTTTTGCTTGCATTTATCAAGCAATAAAAAAGTATATAAAAAAAAAAGTTTGTTTTTCTCTTTATTTGCAAAATTTTATTGCCTGTCGTACCAGTCTGCCTTAACTATCATACCAGGACTGGGCAGAATTCCTTGCATTCAAATTGTCTCTCGTCTACAGTCTTTAGTAGTTTTTTTAATAAAGTTAATATTCAAACTCTGTTTAACCATAATAATTGTATCCTCAGCTGTTAACGAATAGTTTCATGAGTTTCAGTTTTACATTTAAATTTTGTATTCAAGTATTCAGATTTTTTATGCAAAGATTAACCTGTTTTCTTAATCCTGTTGGTAAATATTGTCAGCAGCTGTTATATTATTATTAAATTTTTATTGCAAACATTTTTACGTTTGGAGGAAGCTCAAACTTGGTATTCCGTTTAGATACTAACACTGTATTCGTTCAGTTTTCTCGATTTCCACTAAAATGGCTTTTACGATTTTTCTTTTTGTTGAATTACTTTTCTTTCCTATTTATACACATAAAAACCTTCACACTTTTATTTGAAACATTTTTGGAAAAAATTGCTTTCTTTAGGTAGTCCTGTGAAATTTATGGCATTAAATTTCAAATATTACGAGGGTCATTGAATATGTAATGAGACAAATCGCTGTAGCTGAGAAACGGTTTGTTTAAACAATACAATAGTTTCAGTGCTTCAAGTTGGCATCCTTGTACTTAGTTTCTCATCACCTGTTCGAGAGTATTTTGGTAAGCATTACCGCAAATGTATTCAGTTAACAATGGCAAGTCCGCTCGAGCATTGCATCTCGGAAGAAAAATGCTGAGTGATTAGATTTGTTGTTGTAGAGAAAATCGAAGGTAATGAAATCCACGAAAGAATGTTGACAGTGTACGGGAATAATTGAACCGTTCGAGTTTAGAAATGGGTAGAACATTTTAAAAGTTGCAACTTCCTCCCACGAATCTCGCACTAATGCGTTAATCCAGGACGTATTACACAGGCGTATTACTGTTGAACTGATAGCTGAAGAAATGCATGCTAGTGTTGGAACTGTCCATAACACTATTCAGAAGAAAGCTTGGGCGACATGAGTTCCAAGACAACTTACGGACGCCCACAAAGAAAGTGGAGTGGGAGATCCTTCCACAGCCCTCCTACAGCCCCGATCTCACGCCCATTTGTTTGGACCCCTTAAAGAAGCTAAACGTGGGAACCAGGTGTGCAAAAGTAGCTTCGAGATCAATCCAAAGAATTTTATGGCCAGAGGCATACACAGATTAGAAAAACGATGGGACAAGTGTATAAATGTTGCTGGGGTTTATGTTGAAAAGTAGCCAAAATTTTGTATTGATTAAATAAATCGTTTTTGAGCTACGGCGATTTGTCTCATTATTTATTGATGACTCTCGTATATTGGGTTACTTCATTGTTATTAGCGCACTCTTTTGGAGTACAATGTACCTTTTAACTACTTGGGTCAATACTTTTCCCCCCACCACCTATATAATTATCTTAGGACAAATGAATTATATATTTTTTTATATATTTTTTAATGAAAGTAATAAATAATGTAGTGAAAATTTTTTCGTCCTTAGAATTCGAATTATTAGAATTATTAACAAAAATCGCCTTAGGAATGTCAGTACTTATATTATATTGAATGGATTGGCGAGTAGTTATGGCCTCTTAAAGATTTGGTTGGTAGGCTTGCTTTAATGGGTAGGTGATTATGTTTCCAGTCGACCGTCACATAGTGGATCGGCAATGACCCGTGATAAAATATTCAGAATAATGCCTGCAAACAAATGTTCCGCTTACCAAAAACTAATATGCTCAAAGATTCTCCGCTGTATTTTAAAGTTAAAATTAGAAAAAAATAAATGAAATTTTATGACACCATCTTCGATAAGTAGTTAATTGCAAAGGAAAAGTTAGTTACTGGTCCTCTGAACGATTGAAGTCGAAAAAGATATCGGATGTGTGTAACTTTCTCTCATTTTGATTGACTCCTTTTATAATACAGTTATATATAAAATAATCAATTTTCCTTAAATTCTAATTTTACATATTTTACATAACATAAATACAGAGATGGTGGGGAAGAAGTAGCAACCTAGTTATCCAGATAAGTAGAAGCAGTGATTATAACGTGGCCCAATAGAATGCTCTAAAAAACATTGAACCAACTACATATAAAATTTGAAATTAACACCACAAAGTTGTTTACGAGAAAATTCCATATAACTTAAAAAAACCTATTCTGTAAAATCGCACTTCGGGCTAACCGATTTACTCCAAATTCTGGAATTCTATCAACGCTTCTAATATGTATTAATATTATTTAGATGGTAAAAAACCATATACGTATTACACTTTGGAGGACACTTTAGAGGAAAACATAACGCTACTGTTTCCTTTGAAACTTGAAAAAATCAATATTCCCTTTTGAAATCAATGTTTCATATAAAAGTGATATGCGTAGACAATATGTATAGATAATATACTAAGTTTAAAGAAATTTGTTGGAGCTGTTTTCGTGAAAATCACGAAAAAATGGGAAAAAAAATACATTTCGTAAAGACGCACTTCCGGTTGCTAGATTTTGCCCGAAGTCTTCTTGTTTGGTGCGATGGTTCGGTGCATAAATGGAATACCAAGTTTGAGTATCCGGCAACTTTTCATTTTTGAGATATTCTATTAACACACACATATACATACAGACTATTCGCTAAAAACACTATTTTCACAGTTAGGAGACTTGAAAATACATATGTTGCTGTAAAAACTCAAAACTCATATTTTGCGTAATTTTGACACAAACGTAATATTTCTTCTTAGGACAATATTGGGGGAAAAAAAAACAAGTCATTAAACACTAAATAAAAGTCATAAACAATCAAAAAATATTTAGACTGCTAAATATTGAATGAATGTTGGCATAATATGCCTTTTACCCAAAACATATTTAAATAAAAAATAAAAAAAAAAAATGTTAATAAATAAAAACGCTCCATTTTGGAACGTGGAATTCATTCTTTCGGTGATTGTGTGAATATTTTATCAAACAAAGAATGGTAACCTTCATGTTACCTTTCCCACCATTACACTACTACTAGTATTACTATTAATATATCACAGATACACACACACACACACACACACATAAGCAGGGGAGAGAAAAAAGAGAATTACCAAGTGAATCCATTTATTTATTCACACTACATTTGTCATGAATACACAAAATTTGTGCGGTATACCACACTTTTTTTGGTTAGCACTATATTATTGTCAATGTAGTAACCTAGTAACCGTGTTCCAACTTACTAAGCTCAGTTTGCTTTCTTTTTCTTTTTTTTTTTAAATATTTCTTTTTGTAGAAGGTTATATTCTCAGAATTGTAGATGCTTTAGATAATGGAGTATGCTGTGGTTATGCATGCCGTGATACATTACAGTGATTTATCAAATGTGAATTTAAAAAAATCTAATAAACTTTCTTTTTGGTGAGCTTTCGTGATGTAATTATTTACTGCAACATGTTTTTGCATTCTTTTACTTCCAAAAGATTGATGCAAGTATTTGGTGATTCGTCTATTCCGCAGCAAGACGATAAGTAACAAAAGTTCGTTATAGAAACCTATGGCATATAAATGGCCTTAAATGTGCAAGACTTGTTGCAAGACGGCAATTTTAGTGAGAGAGCGTATGGGGGCTACCTAGGTTCGCTACTAGCTGTAGCTCCCCACTTTTTCTCACAATGCTGGCTCAATACCGTCTATGCTTTCAAGGCATCGGCCCCGGAATTAAAGTCCAGTGCTCTAGCCATTAGACCAACGCGTGTGAAACAAAAATTCGTTATATTTTTCAATAATACCGAAACTTTTCTCAGAATTAGAACACTATCACACATTTCTGGTTTAATCAGGGCCGACAGGTACGTCATACTTTGGAACAAATCACCTAATGAATCGATAAAAAAAAAAAAATTAGCATTATGTCAACTGTGCCCTTAATTAGAATTCCTTAAAGTTGAATATCTTTTCAAAAATTGCACAACCAGTCAATCTCAGTTGTTGATTCTTTGGCTGGCTAAATACAGTAGATATATGACTTTTCAAGTAGGTCATCATTTGCCTTGTAAAGTTATAAGGTTATTGTGATGAGATCGTGTCAGTAGTTTGGTATAAACCAACGTTTCTTCCTTCTGTGGCACTTCAAAACGCCTTATGAGTGCAGCCATCAGAGCATGGGTACACAACAGATTGTAAGAATAGTGGATGAAAACTCTGGCCATAGGCAGGCGATAAAGTTTATTAATAGCTATGCGGCCAGGCTTTCTTAAGGAATACTCTAAACAAAGCCGTACGGCCATAAGGATGACTCCAGACCTTCTCCACCGTCCATTGTGAGACTAGACTTAAAAAGCACATACATCACTGGGTCTGACAATCAAACTGAGCCCATGCCTGTGAAGGTTTTGTCAGGAAGAAGAGGAAACAGGTTAATTAGGTCCCTACTATAGGGAAGGGATTAGCTCAGTATTAGCACGCTGGACTAGCAATGCGGCGGTCCCGGCTTCGAGTCCAGCTTCTTCCCTTAGATTTTTTCTTCCTAGGAGCCTCTTACAGCTCACTGTCCGGTGATGGACAGTGTTGTCTGTAACGAGAGAACACTGTACGGAGGTCGACAGGGCACTGAAAAGCTCCAAACATTGGGGTAGCTATATGGGCCCAGAAGGGCTTTGGATAGCATAGGGCTTGGTCCCTCCCCACAGACAATAAAAAAAAAAATACTATAAATAGGTCCCTTAAGCGAGTAATTCTCAATAAAGCGTTTCACCTAACCCCTCAATCATTGCAAATGGTAGTCATCCATTGCTTGAATTAGGTTCTGGACAGCCACAGCCTTTGCTAGCGCATATGCCTTTACATATCCCGGCACCCAGGCAAGTGACAGCTTATTCTGAAATACCCACTTGCGTTAGAGCGGTGAGGCAATCCCACATTAGTCGCGAAACTGTTTGGTGTGTGTAGAATCCCTTCATAAGTCTGGCAGTAATATGGCCACTAATCCTTGCTTTATAATCTCTTCAGCATAGAGCTGTGGCGTCATTTCTTCAGCTTGGAAGACTACCTTCCTAGGTAGGCCTTAATTTTGACCTTAGGCCTATTCCATAGGCTCCCATTCTGAGTTTTGGAGCCATCCTTGTATTGGAGTTAGCGAATTGTAGAGGACCATTATCCCTGTCACATATGTTCGTTATTGAAACGATATTATTGTTGAAATTCAAGCTGGGACATATAGGGAGAGGAATCCCTAGGCATACCAAGTTAAACTCTGCCTTCCTTTCCTCTTAGCTTCTGAATGGCAAGTTTTCATGTCTAGTGGTTATAGAAGTTTCTCTTCCTTATATTTAGCCTTTACATTCTAATAATATGAGATAAAAGATAACTCATAATAAAATCAATGAGCAACAAATGTAACTTTTTTCTTTCTCACGGGATAATTTTTATGCGAAGAAAAGAGAAAAATTGAGATTCAGTTGAATTTTTTATAAAATGAGAAAAATTTCTTATTTTCTTAAAAGCACAAACAGAGAAAATACATTTTAGTATTTAAAGAGAATGTTGAATATGGTTCATGGTGATATATGAAAACGTAATGTTCCTAATTTTTTGCTTTTGTTTCCTCCGTCAGAACTTTGTTATTTTCTCTTATTGCTGTCAGTAATTGTATAGCGATCGTGAAAATACTCCATAATTTATAACGATGAAATTTAACAATCTTGATAAATTTAAATTTTAGCATCAAACTATTATCCCGTAATTGAGGATTTAATAGAAATTTTATGAAACTAGCTGTTAAAACAGTTAATTTATACTTTCATTGAAAAATTCAAAAGTTTAGCAATATTCTTGATAATTCTAGTTGGAAGAAAATCCATAATGGAAATCCCCCCTTTTTTTCCTATCATCGTTCTCTTCGGAAAATATTTACATTATTCATTCCCTTATTTATGATGCAATGAAGGAAGAACATTTTTTTTATTTTTTCTTACATTACTTACAGTGGATCTGTTTGCACTGGTTGTTTTCATTTCTATAAATTACACCAACTCCTCAATTTTGGGACTTCATTTGCAGGCACTTCAATTTCTAAAGCTTGACTAGAAGAATTATTTCATTTTGTAAGCTTCACAACAAGAGTTATATTTTTTTTTAGTCATACATTTTCTTGTTCAAGAAAGGGTTGTTCTCTCTTACACCATTTTATAAATATTCTGTAGGATATCCTGAAAATGGGGTGCCTCCTTCATGGCTGGAACCCTTTAATGTGATGAGGGACTAGGCCTCCCAAAAAAAGCTGGGGAATTCTTTTTTGGGCTTTTTTAGTGGATATATTTAAGAAAAACACTATTTCGGTAATTTGGCAAGATCATAATATTTCATTTGTATTTTTATTTCAATTACAAACGCTCTAATTTAAACTGAAATAGCAATATATGTATATTAAATCGAACACTATCTGCTCTATATTCACCCCCTAGGTAGGCCCCAAAAATTTCCAAAAGTTAATGCCGATTCATGAACACTAGATTTCTGGAGTTTTTAACAGGTCTTTTTTTTTTTTTGGTATTTCTTCAATTGATGTAATAACTATTTGAAAGTGCTTGTAATTAGCTCAAAAATGAAGAAGCTATATGCAAAAAATAGTGGGTTGATACCATTTACTTTAAAATTTGGACGCCTTTTACATAAACAAATAGGCAATTTTTTGCACTACACATGTGATATGCGGTATTAGTATCATGAATGCAATGTGGGGATAGGTTCATCTTCTTCTTTTTAGGAGTGATTTTTACTTTCTCTTACTCCTAGTAAGAGTAAGTATTGTAATCGTGTCAAATTTTCGATATCCAGTTTTCACCGGAAATATCCGTATTGAGGTCCACTGAAAAAGTGGTTTTTAGAATATAGTCTGTGTGTGTGTGTGTATAAGTGTGTGAACAGCTTAGCTCAAAAACGAAACACCATAGAAAGTTGAACCTTGATACTCCGTTTAGGTGTTACCATGGGATCTGACAGCACGTTATCTGCCAAAATTCCTCGACCGAAACAAAAAACTTAACTAGTTTTTTTTTTTTTTTACTTTATTGCAATTTTCTCAAAAATGCCTCCAAAGATTTTCTTTAAACTTGATATATCAACTACACATATAAAAAGCTACAACTTTTACTTGAAACAATTCTCCAGAAAAATTCATTTAAGAGCACTTTTGGGGGAGGGGTAAGGGTTATTATTATTATTCCCAAAAGGGGAGGGGAGTAAACCCTACGCTATCCAAAGCCCCCTCGGGCCCATATAGCTGCCCCTAAAGAATACCTACCACTGGGACTAGAATGAAAATCCAGGCCCAGGTTTTAACCATCTAAGTTTCACAACAGACCGAACAAATCGGACCAAAACCTTAAAAGGACACAGCTTAAGATCCTCTACCGACATCCTATTCCGGCCGAAGGTCCTAAACCTAATCTCCTCACAACCCAAACAATTCGTCATCAAATGCATGGGTGTTTCCTCCTCAGTTTCACAAACTCTACAAAAAGGGTCAGGCACAAGTCCCATTATATAGAGATGTCTCCTTAAACCACAATGCCCAGTGAGGAATCCAACCAGATACCTGAGGGAGGTCCGTGAAAGACATCGGACCCCACTACTCAAAGCTCCGTCCGGGCCCCCAATGAGCATTTTAGACTGCCGACAACCCACTGCACTCATCCATAAGGATGAGTGCTGTGAGGTCATCCACGTCTGAAAGCCCGACAAACATGTGTCAGAAGACACACCAACAGCAGGCTCTGGACCAATGAAAGGGAGAGAGGCACCTAATTTGGCAAACCTATCCACCTCCTCATTCCCAAAAATTCCCATATGACCTGGAACCCAGACCAGAAGCACATCCTTTAATGAAGAAAGATCTTCCAGTCTTCTAGAACATTCCAACACCAATCTGGAAGTGAAGACACATGAATTAAGCGCCTTCAACGCAGCCTGGCTATCCGAGCAGATACAAACACCCTTTAAATTAGTGTTACGCACCCTCTCATCCAAAATACAGCAAAGAATTGCATAAACCTCAGCCTGGAAAACGGTGGCCCACTCACCAAGAGGCGCTACCAAATGATCTCCCGTCTCAAAATAGACGGCAGCCCCAGACCTACCATCCATCCTGGAACCGTCCGTGTAGCATCGGAGATAATTCTCAGGAATCACACCAGACGGACCCAGGGTTAACCAATCTTCCCTAGAAGGCAACCTAACCCTGTAGGAATGACCAAAGACAAAAGTCTTCAAATTCCTATCAGAAGGGAAACCTGTAATGGGAATCCTTAAAAGCATCTCACGATAAATGGTAGAATGACCATATCGCTTACCCTGCCAAAAACCTGCCTGTTTAATTCTATAACAGGCTTTCATTGCCTGGTTTTTCACCTCCACAAAAAGAGGTGGAATCCCTAACAAAGTCTCCATAGATGCGGTCGGTGTCGTCCGAAACGCTCCAGTCACCGCCAGACAAGCCAAGCGTTGGACTTCTTCCAACAGCTGCCTAGCAGATCGTGTTTCAATGCGACGCCACCACACCAAAGCCGCATATACCAATCTAGGTTTAATGACCATACAATAAATCCAGAACATCATCTTGGGAGTGATTCCCCAGTTCTTACCTACAACTCTTCGACATTGCCAAAAGGAGATTATCGCCTTTTGATGTTGTGTCTTAACATGTTCCGACCAGTTCAATTTACTGTCGAGAACTACTCCAAGGAACTTCACTGATTTGCTAACCTGTATGGAAGTACCTAACAACCTAGGAGGTGTAAAACCTACTATCTTCCTTCTATGAGTAAATAGAATTGCCTGGGTCTTAATAGGATTAATAGAAAGACCCTTATCCTGTGTCCAACAATATACCATGTTAAGGGCGCTTTGCATTAGGTCCGAAATAGTGGACAAACAGCGCCCTAACAATAAAATAACACCATCATCGGCATATGCTTGCACATAAAATCCCGATGAATTCATCCTAACCAAAAGGTCATCCATGACGATGCACCACAACTTAGGTGAGAGACAACCCCCTTGAGGGCAACCTCTCCCCACTTGTACTATCATGGTGCGCCCGCCAAGGGAAACCTGTATAACCCTACTCCTAAGATAGACACCTATCCAATTGATTAAGACGGGATGTATACCTTTTCGTACCAAGGCATCTTCCAGAGCATCAAACGATACTCTGTCAAATGCCCCCTCAACATCAAAGAAACACCCTAGGGCATATTCTTTTATTTCCAAAGCAGATTCTATCCTTCCGACGAGACAATGTAATGCAGTCTCTGTCGACTTACCCACAATATAAGCATGTTGGTTAGGATGGAGTGGATGATCCCTTAATGGGCCATCAGTAATATACCTATCCACCAACCTTTCCAAAGTTTTCAAGAGGAAAGACATAAGACTAATGGGTCTAAATGCCTTGGGGTCGGAGTAGTCATTTCTTCCCGGCTTGGGAATAAAGACTACCCTTACTTCTCTCCATAATGTTGGTACATAACCAAACATCAAACATCCTTTAAACAATCTTAACAATACCTTCGTCAGCACGTCCCCACCCTTTTGCAACAGACAAGGATAAATCCCGTCCGGTCCAGGTGACTTGAAAGGTGAGAAACTTTGTACTGCCCAACTAACTCTATCATGTGTGACAACCTCATCTAAGGTGGATACATCTTCAAGGTCCCATCTCCTACCACCCACCAAAGACGAAGCAGCATTTAAACCAATATTATCCGGGAAGTGAGTATCAAGCAAAAGCTGCAGTGTCTCCCCTTCCCCCCTGTAAAGGAACCATCAGGGTATCGTAGGGTACCTAACTGACTGTCCCTATCCTTACTAAGAATCCGTACCAATCTAGATGATTCCTGGAACGAATTTATATCCTCACAAAAGGATCTCCAGGAATTCCTCTTGGCTCTCCTCAGAGCATATTTATATGCTCTTTTAATACTGTTATAACTATCCCATGATTCCGAAGAATCAGCAAGGACAGCCTTCCTGTATGAGCCCCTTACCTGTCTCCTTAGTTTTTCCAACGAAGAAGACCACCAGGGATTCTTACTATCCTTAACCACCTTGGGAGGACAAGACTCCTCGAATGAGGATCTAATGTGTTCATGAAGAATACCAGCCTCCCTTTCCAATTCCTCTATGCCATCAGGGGCTTCTGATTGGATAGTCAGTTTATCTTCAATAATTCTAGAATATAAACCCCAATCCGCCCTCCTGGGATTCCTATAACTAGCCAGGGTAATTGGATCAATCCCCAGACTAAACCTAATCATCCTGTGATCGGAGATGGAAGCCTCAGGACTCACCCTCCAATCCTTAATCAGACCACTAAAATTCCTAGAAGCAAGGGAAATATCAATAACCTGTCTTCTAATCCTAGTAACAAAAGTGGGTTCAGTACCCCTATTCAGGACCTCTAATCGCGTGCCCACCAGGAAATCCATGAGAGCGCGACCCCTACCATTGGTGTCGCTGCTGCCCCAGACAACATGATGTGCATTCGCGTCACATCCTATTATAATAGGTATGTCATTGGTCTCCGAATACCGAACCAAACCCATGAACTCCTGAGGAGGAGGAGAGGGGCCATCATAGGGGAAGTAAGCCGAAGCCACAACTACGTCGCGACGACGCCCACCAACCCCCAGTCCAACCCTCACCGCCACCAAGTCCCGAGAGCAGAACTGTCGAAGCAGGACAGCGTCGACACTCCGACTGGCAAGAATACATGCCCTAGGAATGTCCCCGCCATCCGCCACGAACAGTCTGCCATCAACCACACTCAATCCTCGAACCAAACCTTTAAAGGCATAAGGTTCTTGTATTAGAATAAAATATGTATGCAACTTAGCAATACAACGGCATAAGTTAGCCGTTGCATCTTTGCTATGCTGCAAGTTAACCTGAACCATTTCTACCCTGTCAATCATAGTAATAAGTCAACTAATGTAAGAAATGGAACTTCTGACAAACTTGATAGCAGGCAGGAACAAAAATAAATGAATAATAATAAAATAAATAAATAAACAAATAATAATAAAATAAATAAATTTAAATAAATAAATAGACAATAGATAAATATAAATAAATAAATAAACAAACAAATAAATATAAATAAATAAATAAAAATAAAAATACCTGCCTTACATATCTTTCCTTTTTCCTTTGACCACGTTTCAGAAATCGCCGCAGGAGGACAAGTCCTCCGCGGCTCCTCCTGACACGTTCTCCTCCAGAGCAAGCCTTCCCTGCCTCTGGATATTTTTCCAGATTCCCACCCATTAGTGCATCCAGGCCCTGGTCACCCGACTCTGGATGTACAGAGGAATTACCCCCACCACCGGTGGCCCCCTCCTCTAAGGGGCCCCCGGCTGACGAATTTAAAATTAAAAACATATAATAAATAAAATTAAAAATTCATCTCCAGAGCTCTCCACCCTCCACGGAGCCTCACAATTTGGGACGCTTTGAAGAAGCGCCAGAGCTACCCTAGAGATATAGCGCCCAGGGATTGTGAGCCAAGGCCCACAATACCCGGGAGCTCACCCATGCGTTCTTTACGCTAGCCGATTGACCAGAGCTGGGTTAGGCTCTGGCCGCCTGTTTAGTGGAGTCAGGAACCAAAGTGGTGTGTTGGACTGCAAGGCACGCCGAGGAAACTTGCCTCCAGCGAGAACCTGCATCCTCAACCACCAGGACTTCCCTCCCCCACGACACAGGTATCCACACACGGCAAACATGTGGGTGGCACCAGCACGTGCCACTGGCGTGTAAGACTGTAACTATGTAAGTGTATAATGTTAAGGCGTTTAGGTGTAAGTGATGCAATATGAATTCCCACGGAGGCTCCGCAGCAAAAGAATTCGCTGCAAGAGATTCAGGCCGCACATAAATTATGGCGACCCAAACAGAGGGCAGAAAAGTCTCCACCAACTCACACTCCTAATGGGAAAACCACTGCACTTGTTAGTCTGTAATTGTAGCTGAGGTACGTGGGAGTGCTAGGTTCCCAAATAGCCCGAAGGCTACCCTCTGCGTTCACCCTCCAACTTAGCCACCCACGCTTCCACAAAGTGGAGCGCAGATGTTTCCGGAGCCAGCGACGAGGACGCGTTGGATGGGCTAGAATGAGGTTCCGCGACGGAATAGCCGTCTCGAGAAACATAGGGAAGTTTCACCCTATGTGAGTACGAATACTCCCTCAAACCTTTGGCTCCAGGGGTAAGGGTTACGGCTTCCTCTAAAGTGCTATTTCAGTTGATTAGACAATTCTGTCATCTAAATAATGTTAATTAGAATTAAATGTGTGGTTGAAATTCCGAGTTTGGAAAAAATCGGATGACCGGAAGGAGGTGCGTTTACTTTATCACTTTACTAAATGATTTTTTTTTTACTTTTTCCGATTTTCTCAAAAATGGCTTGGACAATTTTCTTGAAACTTGATATATAAACTACCTATGCAAAGATGTACAACTTTTATTTGAAATGAAACATTTCTCTGGGAAAATTCATTTAAGGACACTTTTAGGGGAGGGGTGGGATTATGTTAATCTCTAAAGTGCTATCATAGTTGATTATACAATTCTATCAACCAAACAAAATTAATTAGAAATAAATAGATGGCTAAAATTCCGAGTTTCATGAAAATTAGTAAACCGGAAGTGCGCTTTTCTGACCAGTTTTTTTTCAGTTTCCGCGAATTTCATTAAATTTTGGTACACTAAACTATGAAATTTGTCAAATATAATTTTGAGAACTGGAGTAAGAGAAAGTTGTGTGAGTGATTTACACTAGATTTTTCACATTCTCTAAATGCTGTTACAGGAAGTATAATAGTAATCGTCTAAAAATTTCGATATCGAGTTTTCACCGGAAATACACGTTTTTGAGGTCCCTTGAGTCCAAAAAAATTGTTTTTAAAAAATGGTCAGTGCGTGTGTATGTGTTTTTATATGTGTATGTATGTATATGTGAGCAGCATTACTCAAATACGAACAATCGCAGAACTTTCATCTTGGTATTATTTCTTTGGAGAAAATTCATCACTTAAATCTGTCTGTGTAAACTGCAGTAAGAGAAGTCGATTGAGTGTTTCATACCGGTTTGTTTATTTCCTTTAACTGCTAGCTATTATTTTTCACTTTCGAGTTTTAAGGTCGCCTGAATCGGAGAAAGTTGTTTTTAGAAAATTGTGTATGTACGGGGGGGGGGGGATATGTGAACAGTAAAGCTAAAAAAAAAGAGTAGCAGATAGGTCAAACTTGACATCACGTTTGACTTTCCTCTAAGGTGCTATTTTAGTTTATTATACGATTCTATCATCTATATGTAATATTAATGAAGATTAGAGTGTTTCATACCGGACTTTTTATTTATAATCTACTACAATAAAGTCTGGTAGTAGTAAAAAAATTTAGCGCCCTCAATAAATATATTTTAAATTGGAAGTGATAATTAATTTAATAAAAATTAGGTCTACGTACTGACAGAATTTGACTAAAAAAAAAATATACGTGATCAGATAATGATTCTCACTCCATTAAATAGAGGATTCACCTTCGGATATCGTATTAATTTAATTAATTTAATTTAATCATATTTTTCAATGATTTTTCTACATTTATTATTTTAAAAATAACAATCTGCCTCCTGTGAGGTTTGAACTCACGACCCCTGGTTTACGAGACCAGTGCTCTACCACTGAGCTAAAGAGGCTTTACATATATTCCCCGCTAAAGCAGCATATGTAAATGAATCTTTTGTTTTTATTTTGTTTTAACAAAATAAAAAAAAAAATAAATATTCTCTCTTATTAAATAAATGAAATATATTGTTATCTAGCGATGTGATAAAAAAAAAACATTATGTATGTATTTTATGTTTCAATCCGTCAAACAAAAAATTTTGAAATCCTATTTTTTTTTTTTTTTTTCATAATTTAGTAAAAGACATTTCCTCTTTACTTTACAAAAAAAAATCTTTTCATAACAGCTGCCTCTTCCCCAATATTTCGTACTTTAAACCAAAATAAAAATATTTATTTAATCTATGGTTATTTCTTTATCTTTTATTCGAAAAACGTAACTTATATAAGAGAACATTTTAATTATATAATATTTTATAATCAACATTTAAAATAAATAAATACGTTAAATTTATTTTTTGTAATTACATAAAAACTCCGTTTCATCTAACGCATGAACAAAATATGTTCGCCAAAGATCGTCTAAGATCGACCGGAATTTCTGGTAGCAAGATTTCTTTCACTATAGCAGCACCATTTTTTTAGCGATGCAACTTTTTGGGTCCATTTAGAACTATAGTATCGTCTTTAACTTCTGTAAGATAGAATTCTTTTATGCTTCTTCTAATGCTTTTAAGGATTCCCATTACAGGTTTCCCTTTTGATAGGAATTTGAAGACTTTTGTCTTTGGTCATTCCTACAGGGTTAGGTTGCCTTCTAGGGAAGATTGGTTAACCCTGGGTCCGTCTGGGGTGATTCCTGAGAATTATCTCCGATGCTACACGGACGGTTCCAGGATGGATGGTAGGTCTGGGGCTGCCGTCTATTTTGAGACGGGAGATCATTTGGTAGCACCTCTTGGTGAGTGGGCCACCGTTTTCCAGGCTGAGGTTTATGCAATTCTTTGCTGTATTTTGGATGAGAGGGTGCGTAACACTAATTTAAAAGGTGTTTGTATCTGCTCGGACAGCCAGGCTGCGTTGAAGGCGCTTAGCCCATTTGTCTTCACTTCCAGATTGGTGTTGGAATGTTCTAAAAGACTGGAAGATCTTTCTTCATTGAAGGATGTGCTTCTGGTCTGGGTTCCAGGTCATATGGGAATCTTTGGGAATGAGGAGGTGGATAGGTTTGCCAAATTAGGTGCCTCTCTCCCTTTCATTGGTCCAGAGCCTGCTGTTGGTGTGTCTTCTGGCACATGTTTATCAGGCTTTCAGACATGGATGACCTCACAGCACTCATCCTTATGGATGAGTGCAGTGGGTTGTCGGCAGTCTAAAATGCTCATTGGGGGTCCAGACGGAGCTTTGAGTAGCGGGGTCCGATGTCTTTCATGGACCTCCCTCAGGCATCTGGTTGGATTCCTCACTGGGCAATGTGGTTTAAGGAGACATCTCTATACAATGGGACTCATGGCTGACCCCTTTTGTAGAGTTTGTAAGACGGAGGAGGAAACACCCATGCATCTGATGATGGATTGTTTGGGCTGTGAGAAGATTAGGTTTAGGACCTTCGGCCGGAATAGGATATCGGTAGAGGATCTTAAGCTGTGTCCTTTTAAGGTTTTGGCCCGATTTGTTAGGTCTGTGGTGAAACTTAGATGGTTAAAACCTGGGCCTGGATTTTCGTTCTAGTCCCAGTGGTTGTTATTCTTTAGGGGTAGCTATATGGGCCCTGAGAGGCTTTGGATAGCGTAGGGTTTGCCCTCCTCTTCTGTGAATAATAATAATAATAATGCTTCTTCTACGATTATTCTTTATGATCTTCTGTGATCATTCTAAGCCATTTCCATATATATACTTAGAAAAACCATGGGTTTCGCTAATTTTGCGCAGAAATTTTTCAAAGTTTTTCTACAAACCAAAGGGCTGATTTCCCAAAAACCTGCAGTGGTGATCATCTCACCTCTCAGATTGAGGTTCTACAAAATTAACCTCTATTCTATAAAATTGTCTGTAAATTCACAGACAATTAGGTGTGTCTATAGGATTTCCTAATGTTTTACATAATTTCTATAGAGATTTTCTGAATGATCTACTTATTTTTGTAATATTCTAGTTCAGCGTTTCTCAACCTTTTTTCCCACCTTGCCCCTTTTTTTGACCTTGTTTTTTGATCTATAGCAGAACATTCCGCCCTGCCGCCTGCTTGGGGCTGTAATCCTATTACACAGGAATACAGGTAGATAACGCAACTTGTTGCTTTGAATCACACTTTATTTACATCGTCGAAATGCAGGAAGAAAGAATGCTGGAAGTGCTTCATTGCACAATTTATTCGTAGACATTTAAGGCTGCATTTATTTCGAAATTCCTGCATTACATTTTTGTATGTTTAATAGCCTGTGATGTGATTCAGCTAAATGTTCTATGCAATATTTTGCATTCTTCTATGACCTCCTTGTCTCATGCGATAGCCGGAGGCCCCCTATTTACACGATTTTCATCTATGGGCACCTTGAAATATTCTGGGAACCCTCGGTTGAGAGGCAGAACCGCTATTATACATGATTTTCTAAAGTTCTACATGATTTCTTAATGTAGAATATTTTCTCTTATATTCTCATATTTTCCAACATAGATTCTTCGTAGATATAATCATGATTGAAAATAGAAACTATTAAAATAAATGTAACCCTAACCAAAATGCAATAAAATTTTCAGAATTTCAGATCAGGTAACATTATTGAGGCTTTCTTCCCATTAATCTCTTTTTTGCCTTCATTGCTTTGTTACTAATTAGATGTTTACTCATATACATAAAGAATAATTTAATCAACATAATGCTATGCTAAATGACGAGCGAGTCAATATATATTGATATCAATATCGAATGTACCAAGTTATTTCCTTTGTCGGGAGGTTATCCGAAATCGATCAGCATAATGGAAGAGGAACATGAAATAAAATTCAACCTCTTTGTTCTCAAAATTTGATTACATTTTTTACAATTTTAGGTAAAAATCTAAAAACTACAATCTAAGTATTGAGCTACATTTCAGATTACAATGGAAACCTTTATGTAAGAATTAGAAATATTTTGGCTGTCCGGAATTTCTAAGAAGCACAGGAACTTCTGCTTGTAGTCAGTAGATAACTTTATATGTAATAGACTTTATATTGGATACAGTAGGTATCCAAATCAACAATCTGCTTATCGCTATGGTGCGTCAGGTGTGAGTCACACTTCGGTCGATATATATGTTCATTACTTTACTGTCTCCCTTCTCTATTCAGATTTTTTTTTTTTTCTTTCTTTCTATTTTATTACTTCTTATGGCAGAATGTTTATTCAACTTGCTTGTTATATAAGTGTACGCATTAATCATCTTCGTACGTGCTGATATAACTCTTGATTAAATTTCAATCTGCATGTTTATCTATTGAGATTGCTGACGCGCAATACTCAACTTCGCCATATTTGGAAAAAGATTTAATATCGCTTAGGATGGCTTGTTTTTTTTTAATAAACTTTATTTAAAGCGATGTTGCTTTTTTATATGTTTCTTTAGTTTATAGCTTTTTATAACTTCGTCTATTTGAATTATTTTTAAATTCATCAAATTATTTAAACGTGCTTTATCATTTACCTTATAAAATATTATTAAAAGAATAATTTCAAAACCAAACAAAAGCTTGATTGGAGTTAATTGTCTACCGGTATTTTAATTTTATTAATTTGGCAGCCCTGCCAAACTGTCTATTTTAGTATCTCATAATAATACTAAAGCATTTCTATTCAATTTTAATAAAAGCACTCAATTTTAATTGCTTTTAAATGTAATTTTTTTATTTTATTTTATAAATAATTTAATAATAAACTTTTTTGTTTGCTTTTTATTACTGATAATAGTAAGAGGAAATTTTGCGGTCGTGTATGCCAGATTTTTGAAATTGAGTTTTCACCGGAAATACACGTTTTGAGGTCCTCTGAGTTCAATAAAAGTGTTTTTTTTCTTTTACAAAATGGTCTGTGTGTGTGTGTGTGTGTGTGTGTGTGTGTGTGTACAGAATATCTCAAAAACGTCAAGTCGAAGGAAGTTCAAACTTGGTATTCCGTTCAGGTACTACCCACCATCTACGTATGTCCCTGCTCCTCAGGTCCGCCTCCACATCATCGAGCCACCACATACGAGGCCTCCCTCGATGACGTCGACCCCCAGAAGTGCCATAAAGCATCCTTCTGGGCAAGCGTTCCGGCTCCATCCGCTCCACATGATCCAACCATCTAAGGCGTCCTTGCATAATGAAGGCTACGAGGTCCGGTTCCTGGTATAGATCCTTCACTCTACATCGACTTAATCCTCCACCGATCTCGCTCCTTCACTGGCCCGTAAATCTTTCTAAGAATCTTCCTCTCCCAGACATTCAGAGCCTGCTCATCTTCCCTTGTCAATACCCACGTCTCACTTGCATAAGTAATTACTGGTCTTATCACCGTCTTATATACCAGTAGCTTTGCAAGTGTAGATAACGCTTTAAAGCACAACATATTGTGAGCAACAATTAAAGCGCAATCTATTGCCTGCCGCGATTCTCGCCTTAATGTCAGAGCTAACGTCATTTTGCTCGGTTACAAACGTTCCAAAATATTTAAAGCCTTTTACCCTCGCAAATTTATAGTTCATTATTTCGATGAAATCTTCTTCGTTGCCCGGGTTTCTTGCGGTTTTCATGTTTATTGTCTTATCTGCATTTATTTGTAAACCGAGCTTCTTTGCCGCTTCCTCAAACTCCTGAAAAGCTCCAGCTAAGGCATTCATAGTGCGCGCCGTCATAACCACATCATCGGCGTAAGCCATGTGCTGAGTGAGACGATTGTAAAATAACCCCATGTGGGGTTGTGCGAATGGCCCTTATTGCTGGTTCTAGGGCCATATTAAATAGAATGGGTGAAAGAGGATCCCCCTCCCTAAGGCCTGAGATTACCTCAAACTCCTCGGACAGTTTTCTCTGAATCTTTAAACGGCGGAAAAATTAATTTAAGGGCACTTTTTGGGTTTCCTGTAAAGTGCTAATTTAGTTTATTACACAATTATATAATCTACAGCTTAGATTCTTGTAGGGTATAGTTCACTGCGACCTGAAAGATCAATTATGCACCTTGTAGCCTATCACTGCACTGCCGGCCCCTGAGCAATGTTTTCTAGCTACAAATAACATTGCTCATCCATCGGGTAATGAGCTGTAGAAGAAGTTCCTAGGAACAAAAAAATCTAAGGGCATTCCTGCCGGATTCAAAACAGGGGAGTCCATCTGGGGTCGTCCAGCGTGCTACCATCGATTTAATAATCACTTCCCTTTCTCTTCACTTAGTACATATAACATTGAGTAGAATCTGAGTACAATGTGTCAGAAGTGTGGCAACTAACTTTTATCAACTAACAATTGCCATAGTTAACTGTCAATGATCCCATCCGTTAGCTGGACATTTTATTTATAACAATTTAGTGTAAAAGTCTAGTATAAAGTCCAAGTTTATAGACATAGAATTGTAATAATTGTAGAAAAAGAATTGTAGTGTGAATGTTCCACATTCAGATTTTTTTTTTTTTTACTTTTTAGAGGAAGTGATTCAATCGCATCGTATTTAAAAATAAAAAGGAATTCCTTTATTTTGTAATATTTTATATATTTTTTAATTTTCCGGTCCTACTAAATTATTATTCAATAACCCGAGGATAAAGTTAAAAAGTTCCATTGAAAAGTTTAATTCTGAAATAAAGTTAAAAAAAATTATTTTTTTTTTTAGCCCTCTAAATTAAACATCATCCTTGGATATAAAAACAATTTCAAAAAAAAATTTTTATTTTATTTAATAATTAATATTATTTTTATTGAATAAATTATTAAGCTGTATTCAACTGGTTTTTGTTATTGTTATTATTATAAATATGTAAAAAAAAAAAAAGAAGTTTTTAACGAGAATTTCGCAACAATTATATTTCTATGAATCTTTAATTTCTTTTCATTATTTTCAGTTAACAATTTCGATTTTTGTTGGAATTCAAAATAACATGTTTGGGAATGTTATATGAAATTATACGAGGGTTATTCAATAAACAGAACAAAAAAGGCAATTTTGTTTTAGTTTTAATGTGATATATTAAGTGAATCTCACAATTTACCTATTATTCGACATAATCCTCAAATAAAAAGTATAATCTGATGGTATGAGATCCAGTTTCCTAGGAAGTAGGGATGTGGCCCACAACTTCTCCAGCCGAAATTTTCCATTATTACAAACGGTGACAAGTGGAGTATAAACAACAAAACGTTGGATAAAAATACTTCTTTCTTCTATAAACTATGTCGCTGTTTTTATAAGATCGCAACCGACATTCTTATATCGTAAATCGTCTGCCTTCTTGAGTACGAGCATCTTTCAAAGTGAAGGTTTTTAGTAGATTTGCCAATATATTGAATTGAATAATAATCGAGGATATGTGATTTTGCTGCGTATTTAATGTTCGCTCTTTTTCTTCATTTTCTTCGATTTATTCCAAAGTAAATTTTATGGCCCTATGTATGAGTTTATTTTAAATTAAATAGCGAAGAGATATATATAGCTTTTTTTCTCACTTTCTCTTACTGCTGATCGTGTCAATTTTCCTAAAATACGTTTTAAGGACCCTGAAAAAGTGTATTTAAATTTTTACTTTCTCTTACTCCTAGTAAGAGGAAGTATTGTAATCTGTCAAATTTTCGATATTGAGTTTTCACCGGAAATATCCTTTTGAGTTCCCTGAGTCCAAAAAAGTGGGTTTTTAGCAAATGGTCTATGTGTGTGTGTGTGTGTGTGTGTGTGTGTGTGTGTGTGTGTGTGTGTATGTGGGTATTGTGAACAGCATAGCTCAAAAACGAAAAACCGTAGAAAGCTGAAACTTGATATTCCGTTTAGGTATCACCATGCGATCTGACTGTGCGTTGTCTATCAAAATTTCTCAACCAGAAGTACCACTTTACTAGTTTTTTTTTTTTTACTTTTTGCGTTTTTCTCAAAAATGGCTCCAACGATTTTCTTTAAACTTGATACATCAACTACATATACAAGGTGCGACAACTTTTATTTGAAACATTTCTCTGGGAAAATTCATTTAAGGGCAGTTATGGGGGAGGGGTGGGGTTAGCTTAACCTCTAAAGTGCTATTTCAGTTTATTACATAATTCGTTCATTTAAATAATGTTAATTAAAATTAAATATGTTGTTGAAATTCCGAGTTTGAGAAAAATCGGATAACCGGATGTGCTTTTGTTTTAATATTTTACTAAATGATTTTTTCACTTTTTCGCGATTTTCTCAAAAATGGCTCCAACGATTTTCTTGAAACTCTACATATAAACTAAACATTCAAAGATCTACAACTTTTATATAAAACATTTCTCTAGAAAAATTCATTTGAGGGCACTTTTAGGAGAGGGGTAGGGTTACAACTTCCTCTAAAGTGGTATCATACTTGATTATACAACTTTATCATCCAAATGAAATTAATTAGAAATAAATAGATGGCCAAAATTCCGAGTTTGAAGGAATCAATAAACCGGAAGTGCGCTTTTACTGAATAGTTTTTTTCAGTTGTCGACAAATTTTATTATATTTGGTGCACAAACTATAAAATTTGTCAATTATAATTTTGAGAACTGGAGTAAGAGAAAGTTGTATGAGTGTTTCACACCAGATTTTTTTTTTATTAGGCTAAAGCTAGGAGAGATGACGCGATAGGAGAAGAAACGCAGGCTTTATTTCTCTTGTTTGCCTTCACGTGGCGTCATGCAAATTTAGTCTAGAAGTAGAGAGATCAGAAACGAACATATTGCCAAATTCTTCAGTTATTTTGTGTGTTCTTCTGTGTTATAGGAACATTTAGACGGATCAGCGTGTGTTTTCATAAGGTGAATTTTCATAACGCTTAGTAAATTATTTTATTATTTTATATTCTATATTAATTGCAATTGAAATGAAAGATTTCCAGCTGTCGTTAAAGTTGGACTCGTAAACATAGTATTTACCAAGTTTCATGTCGATCAGCCATGTTACCTTCACAGAGGAGAGGTCTCCTACCTATTCTACCATAGTAGGAGAGACGGCCAAATGTAGTATATTTGTATTTTGTTTCTGGAATAAATGAAAATGTCTTTATTTTGAAAAATAACATTTTTTTGCAGATAAAAGTAGTTGACATATGTTTTATAAGAATTACCTCTTTAATATATCTCCTATATTTTGATATAGGGCATAACTTTGAAATGTGCGTCATCTCTCCTAGCTTTACACTATTATTATTTAAGGCGCGTCACATCTAAGGTCATTGGCGCCCGGAGCCTTCTTAGTGTACTGCCGGTCTCCGGACTGTGTACTCCCGTTACAGACAACACTTTCCATCACCGGACAGTGAGCTGTAGAGACTTCTAGGAAGAGAAAATCTAAGGACAACACAGCTAGACTCGAACAGGGTCCTCCGCATGGAATGGGAGTCCAGTACGCTAATCACTGAGCTAATCCCTTCCCCCATAGTCTGTCTGTGTGTGGGTTTCTATGTAGGTAAATAGATAACTCACAAACGAAAAATCGTGGTAAGTTTAAATTTAAAATTTCCTTTTAGTAACTTCATGGGATCCGATAGTAAGTTGTCTGTTAAAATTCCACAACCGGAAATGCCAATTTACTTTATTTTTCAATTTTTGTGATTTTCTTATTAAACTACATACATATATACATTATACATAGTACATAATACATAATATATTTAGTTTATGACTTTTATTTGAAATATTTTCCCGGAAAAATGGATTTAAGGGCTTTCGGGGAAGAGTGTGGTTCTGTTTTCTTCTAAAGTATCATTTTAGTCTATTATACGATTCCATCATCTATATCATAATATTAATACAAAAAAACATAATCATAATCAATAATTGACAAATTTTATAGTTTGCGTCGAAATTTAATGAAATTCGTCGAAAAATGATATAACTGTTCAGTAAAATCGCACTTCCGGTTTACTAATTTTCTTCAAACTCGGAATTTTGGCCATTTATTTATTTATAATTAATTTTGTTTGGATAATAGAATTGTATAATCAACAATGATAGCACTTTGGAGAAAAACGTAACCCCACCCTTCCTCTAAAAGTGCCCTTAACTGAATTTTCCTAGAGAAATGTTACAAATAAATGTTGTAGATCATTGTATGTTTAGTTTATCGTCGGAGTATGTATTGTATATTTAGAAGAAAATCGTCGGAGACATTTTTGAAAAAATTGCGAAAATGTGAAAAAAAATCATTTAGTAAAGTGGTAATGTAAACGCACTTCCTATTATCCGATTTTTTTGCAACTCGGAAATTCAACAACATATTCAATTTTAATTAACAATATTTAGATGATAAAATTGTTTAATAAACCGAAATAGCACTTTAGAGGAAAACCTAACCCCCACCCCAGAGAAACATTTCAAATAAATGTTGTAGCTCTTTCTATGTCTAGTTGATATAACAATGTTTGTAGAAAATCGTCGCAGCCATTTTTGAGAAAAACGCAAAAAAGTAAAAAAAAATTAACAAGTAAAGTGGTACTTTCGGTTGAGGAAATTTGACAGATGACCCTCGGTCAGATGCCATGGTGATATCTAAACGGAATATCAAGTTTCAACTTACTACGGTTTTCGTTTTTGAGCTTAGCTATTCTCACACACACACACACACACACACACACACAGACCATTTGCTAAAAATCACATTTTTGGACTCAGGGGACTTCAAAGCGGATATTTCCGGTGAAAACTCGATATCGAAAATTTGACATGATTACAATACTTCCTCTTACTAGGAGTAAGAGAAAGTAAAAATGTGATTCTAAACTTTTGATTTTAACAAAAATCACTTTTGTCTGGAATTGCGACTTTACTGAACAGTTTTTCTTTCTTTTTTTTTACCAGTTTACTGCGATTATTCCTCCATAATGACCGCATCGGTATTCATTAAATTTGGTATACTGACCTATACATACAGTGGTGACCTAACTCCCATGTGTTTGTTACTTTTTCTCAAGAAATGTATTTTAGAGGGTTTGTTGGGGGGAGCTGGAATTCACGTTTTCTTCAATATTAACTTTAAGATTCCTTTCTTATAATAATAATAATAATGATGACAACTAAATACAGTATTTAGTATAAAGTTTTAAGTATACGGTATTAAGTTTAAACAAAATTTGGCAAATTATAACTGTGTAAATTAGGTACTCTAAGAGGAAATCGTGTGAATATTTCACATACTTAAAATTTTTTCCAATAAGTTGATTACTGATAACATTATTGATATATATATATATTTTTTTTTTTCAGGTGAGTTTCATGTTGATGATGCCATTTCTACTTTAAAGTAAGTGATTTTTGTTTTCTTTTATTCTCTAAAAAAATCAAGAAAGTACTAACTTTTGAGAGAAGCTATTTTATGTTGCTGATTATGGTGGTATTAATAAACATTTGAAATAATACTAAATTTGTTTCGGTTTGTTTTCTGCAAGTTTTATTATGAATTAATTAAAGGCAACTAACGCACGTTTCTAATGTGTCTAAGTTGGCCACAGTAATAAAAAACACGTCGTAATTTCTCTTTGGAGTTTAGCAGACCCACATTACAATCTACTATGGGCCATTACACACAGCTAGCTGATCTGGCAACAGAAAACTCGCTAGGATGTTGTTGGTAACGAATGAAAAGTAGAATTCTAGGTACCATGAAAAGCTTTAATCTTACTAGTCCTCCTTTTTTCAATGCTGTCCTTCAGAGCCTGGCATAAATCCACCTTACAACAGCTTATTTCCACTCCTTTTACATTGTACAAGAAAAACTACTCCTAAAAAATACTTCAATATATAACCTACAATAAACTGAACATCATCCTTTCCCATCAGTTCAAATTCAGAGTTCACCAACAATCCAGAACAAACCCACCAGGGTGGTCTTCGCGTAATAGAATGCTAATATTTCCTTTCTTACGCTATAGTATTATTTCTCTGCTCTTGTTCTATAAATCGCAGAAAACCATGAGTGGAAGATTAATTTTTGGATGAGGGATTGGGCTAAACGCTAGAGATTTTTGCTAGTTCACATGGGTGTGTTGGAGATCATTGACGTCGTTTCAGTCAATTGTACCATTATTGTATTATTTAATGTTATTTATTGCTGTAGATAAATGTTAGTATATACTTGAATACAAATCTCTGTCATTACTATTTACAGCAATTGTATTTGGCTATTGTCCTGGCCAAAATACAGTAAATAACTGACGCCAGTTCCAAGCCATTCACTGCCAAAATCTGCTCCGCAACGTTTCTAAATTAATGTTTTTAGTTCTTTGACAGATCTTACTCGTTTCCTTTTTAGTTTTTAAGAATGACCTGTCCAGTTCCATTTCCTGTCTAACAATATTTTTCTTATATCTTCTAGCTGTAATTTTTCTCTTCCTGTAATCAGTCGACTCATTAATTCTACTATCGTTCACATTGAGGAGGGTTTCAGCACCCTACACTTGGTAGTGTGCACATCTTCCACGGCCTTCTCTTCAGATATATATGTATATACTTTCTTCATTTTCACTATTTTTTTAATGTCTTTTGGCCTAAATATATAAAATTTTATATGATTATTTTCTTTATTTAAATAAATTAAAAAAAAATCTGGTGTGAAACACTCACACAACTTCCTCCCACTCCAGTATTAAAAATTGTAATTGACAAATTTTATAGTTTGTGTACCAAATTTGATGAAATTCTTTGTTGGGTTTCGTCGTAAACTGAAAAAAATGTTAAGTAAAAGCGCACTTCTGGTTTACTAATTTTCTTGAAACTCGGAATTTTGGTCATCTATTTATTACTAATTAATTTTGTTTATATGGTAGAATTGTATAATCCAACTGTGATAGCACTTTACAGAAAAACATATAACCCCACCCATTTCCTAAAAGCCCCCTTAAATGACTTCACCAGTAGAAATGTTTCAAATAAAAAGTTGTAGCTCTTTATATGTGTAATTCACGTTTCTAGTTTAAAGAAAATCGTTGGAACCGTTTTTGAGAAAATACCAGAAAACTGAAAATTACAATTACATTTCAATAATAACTCACTTCTTGTCATCCGATTTTTTTCATTAATTATCCTGTTCCTTATTATTATCATCATAGTATTACCAAAATGTCTAGTCCTTTATGTCACAGAATTGTGACGATGGAGTCAGGAAAACTGGTGTAACACTAGCTGGGTCAGTATCCCCGTTTCGCTAATATAAGGTTCCGCAAATTTGAGTGGGAATGAATTTGGAGATCAAGTATATCTTAAGATATTGCAGTTTGAACGGTAGATTATCGTGGGTGGCATCTTTGGAGTGGCTTTTTTTGGAGGTTATTAGGGCTGTAGTGGCTTAGGTCCAGCGCCACCTGTTACTCACCAATAACAATAATAATAATAATAATAATAATAATAAACCACTTCTTATTTTAGTTTTATATAATGGGATATTGAGACATTTTGGGTGATATGATTTGATAAGAAGAGATTCTGTGTGGGTTTGTGTTTTTTTTTTAATTGATTGAATGGTTTTTTGATAATTGAATTGAATTTTTTTGATTGATTGAAACGGAATCAAAGATGAAAATTCATAATTAGATATTAATTTTTAGGTATATGATTATTTTCTATGTTGAAATAAATAAAAATAATATTTACACTATATGAAAGCTAATTTTCATTTACTAAATAAACAGATGGGCTAATTTAAATCTTGTGTTATTTCCATGGTGTTGTGGTTTTAGGTCAACTTTTTTTTTTTTGTAACTCTAATTGACTTTCCATGTATGCTAGAGGGGAATTTTACTTCCTTCCCTTTTGTTTTTTAATATAAAAAATTTAAACTTTCAGACCACTATTGTAAATTTAAATCCATAGTTCGCTGTGTAATTTAGTTACTGACCTTTTTCCTAAATTAACAAATATACATGGTTCATTGGCATACTGCGACATTTTCATTTATTCATTATTGCGTCATATCAAATATGTAGGTATGTTACTTATCTATATTGCATACTGACCCTTGTTGCCATGGAAACTGTCCTGAAAAAAATTTCTATTGTTTTTTTTTTTTTACTAATGAACGAGGAAGTATTGCAATCGTGCTGAATTTTCGAAATTTACATCATACCGGAAATGATATGATTTAGGGTTATATGAATATTTAAAAAAAAAAAAAAATGCAATACGTTTTTACGTCGTCCCCCCACTAACCCCTGCCCCTCGCTATGAGAACGTTTGTTCGCTCGTTCGGAAAAAAAAATCAATAAAAGTCATAACCTGTATGTATGTAATGTATAGAATACAAAGTTTAAAGAAAATCGTTGGAACCATTTTTTGAAAAATCTATATATTAAATTGGTACTTCCGGTTGAGGAATTTTAACCTAAATTAGGATGTTTTGGTTTTCTTTACGACCGCTGTATTTGATACTATGAAATGGATGTTGAGGTTCGGTAAAAAAAAAAAAAAAAAAAAAATTCATTTTTTCGTGTAGAAAAGAACCCTTTCAACAGATGCGCTAGAACCCCCCTTTGCTAGAATAGCGTAAAACAAGTTTGTATGAGTGATCGTTGGTAAACATTTTTCTTTTTGAATTTCTTAAAAACTGTAGTGTACCTTAAAGTTAACTTAGTTTTAATAATTAAACTACAGTTTTTATGAAATCAAAAAGAAAAATTTTTACCCTGAAGAATGCAATAAATTGACCGAAGGTGAAAAATTTGAAAAAAGAGGTTTCTTTGACCAAACCTTATCCATTTTACAATATAAATTTTGTCATGGCATAAAACCTAAGAGCTTCAGAATTTTATATTGACATTTCCACATTTGACGGCGTATCTGTTTATGCGAACTTTAAAATCGGAAATACCTGTCACAATGGGAACCTGGTGGTTTATTAATCTTACGGAAGCTATTGAGAGAGTCAGTATAAACTGGGAGTACAATGGACCCATTTGCCGTCTAAGTGCAGTCCACCTTTTGTTGGAAAGACCCCCCTTTACTAGAATAGCGTAGAACAATGGTCGAGGTTTGGTAAAAAAAAAAACAGTAACCAATCAATGACCTCACGTAAACATTTCACATGTCCCACACAATGTTGGTCGTAAATTTTAACTGAATTTAAATTTCGTATAAAGCACTAAATAATGCTAGCCGAATTGATGCGCCTTTTCTCTCTCTCTCTCTCTCTCTTTTCTAAATTTAAGGCGCATCAACATCTGTGGTCATTGGCGCCCGGAGCCTTCTCAGTGCACTGCCGGCCTCTGGACAGTGTTCTCTCGTTACAGACAACACTGACCATCACCGGACAGTGAGCTCCTGAAAGGCTCCTAGGAAGAGAAAATCTAAGGGTAGGACAGCTGGACTCGAACCCAGGTCCTCCGCGTGGAAGTCCAGTAGCTAACTTGGATCCCTGCCTCTTCTCTAGTATGCCTAAACTTTGTAGAAAAGCGATTTCTAGGCAGTATGAACGGAGTCTAGAAAATGAGTTTGTATGAGTGATCATTGAATAAGGTCAACGCCTTATTACATTCATTTATCAGTTAATCATCAGTTATCTGTCAACGCCTGTTTACATTTAGTTGTGCATTAAGAAATAATTGTTTTCAATCAGTTAAGTCATAAGAATTCGGAATCTTGCAATCATATACTAGTAATAAATTTTGCCAATCATTGGCGTAGAATATCTTTGACTTTCCTCCCCTCGTTTTTTAAACATTGCTCTTAAATCCATTTGAGCAATATCTCTAATTTTGCATGCAAGTTACTAAAATCTAAGGCAGTTCTATTTTCTGTTTGCCTACTTTGCTGAGTAAGTCAGTAAGCTAGAAAATTTCTGTCTATTAATTTTTCTGTTTTTTCAGTTAATTCATAAATTAATAAATATATATAAATTAATAAATTTTGCTCGTGATGCATCATCTTCATGTCCAGTTTTTTTTTGTTTTATTTGTCAATTTAATTTACTGCTTAGAATCCAGGATTTATTACTTTATCTGAACACTAATCCTCAAAAGATGAAAAGTTTTCCAATTAAGCAAGCCATTGAACTTAATCGTAATACCAATAAAGTGTCACACAGACACAAAGTCTGTCAACATAAAAATATAAATCCCACCTTCCCCCACCCAAATTATAATCTTACAAACATTCAACAAAAAAGAAGAGAATTCTAAGGAAACTTTATATAGTCCATATTCATAGTAAAAATAGTAAAGTGCCTTTTCTTTTATAAAACAAAGTAAGTATTTGTCTATGTCCCAGTGTTCTAAGATAAAAAAAAAAGGACGACGTCCTGGAATAGAATGAAAGAATGAGAAGTATGTAGAGGAGGAGTGCTAAAAGTTCAAGTGGTACAATTCTCAGTTTGGCATTATTCCATATGGGGAAGAGTTTGGACAAATCTTTAGTGTCCATAATATAGACTGGAGTTTTATCGTCAGAGTGCGGGCGAACTGCTTGCTGATATCAGGAAATAAAGACCAAACTTTAACTCTTGCTCCTCTCTCCCCGTTATGCAAATAACTTTTTTTTCTTTTTTCATTTTCACATTGAATATCTCTCTAGTACATATTAAAGTTAGTTTTTTTTTTTTTATCAGGTTTTATAGTCTAGAACTGTTTTAATAACACTATCTCTTTAAATACCTACAACGGTTATTATTGTTTCACACGGGTAAAGTTTGTTTAAAGGAAGTAAATAAAAAAAAAAAATTAATAATAATAAAATTTAACACATAACTTGACTAGTTTTTTTTTCCTAGTGATATCTAACAATAACGAGGTCTATTTATATTCGATATGAGGACGATATATCGATTTTAAAATAGTATCGATTTACAATACAAAAAAAGAAATATCACAAATTAAATTAAATCAAAACGAACATTATTCTTTATAGTCCTGATTGAATCTGTTAATTGGATGCAAGAATTTATTTTTTGTATAAGCAACACTGGGAACATCCTATCCAAAGGAGCACATATAAAAAAGGAAAGACAACTACCTACAATGGCAAGTAGCAATTCCCCTAGATTGAACTGCAATCTAGAAGTCATCTACGTAAAGTGCACTTGCGGTTAACCGATTTTTCTGCAAATCTGGTATTCTACTAAATTAGTTCTATTATTTATCGGTTATAAAACCATAGATTCTACTGAATTGATAGTTTAAGGGAAAGCTTAACGCTATTATTCTCACGGTTTTTGCAAATATTAATTGTTGAAAAATGTTGGAAAATGAAAGTAATAGGGGTTTAGTAGCTAGTTTATGAAGTTTAAAGAAAACCATTGAAGCCGCTTTCGTGAACGAATCGGAGTGGATGAAGATATTACTATTCGTAATCTATAAACATATTCTCATGGTATGGCTATCCTAAGAATGTCGGATGTAACAGCAAAGAGAATGCAATCACAGCAGAGAGAAGTGAGGCCCTCTCTGGTTAACAGAGACTACTCTCTGACTTAGGCAGGCAAGAGTGGGAGAACCTGTGTATATAAGCCAGTGGGAATCTATCTAAAGGATCTATCGCAACCATACATCGCATCGTGTCATATCTCTACTCTCACCATTCATTCTATCACATTCATCACACAATAATATAATGGAGTTGTTGAGGAGAGAAATTAGGTTTGATTAAATGAACGAAATATGAAGACACTAATATAATGTAGCTAAGTTTACACTAACTGCACTGGACTTTATAATGAAAATGATAGAATGAATGGTGAGAGCAGAGATATGACACAATGCGATGTACAGTTGTATGGTTGTATCTGATAGATCCTTTAGATAGAACTGGCTTATATACCCAGGTTCTCCCACTCTAGCCTGCCTAAGTCAGAAGAGTAGTCTCTATTAACCAGAGAGGGCCTCTCTTCTCTCTGCTGTGATTGCATTATCTTTGCTGTTACATCGGACAAGAGATGGCAAAAAAAAAAAATAGGTGGCAGCCAGTAGAAGAGGAAGACTAGAACTAGAATGATATATCTAGGAGTCCAGGAAGTGATGATCGGCTGCAATGGCGAGGAATAAGCCTTAATAAACAAAAATAACTTCAATTTTTTCAAACTTAAATTACTTATTCCATTCAATGAGAATACAAGCAATATTATTGAAAAGAAAAAGATACTTAATTGACTGTCAGAAAACTTGCTTGAAATGCTAGTGTGATTATCTTAGCTGCTCATTGCATCTATGGCCAACGGCTAGACACAAATGATGCGTAGGTCTTCCGCTTCTCATGGCTGATCTTTGAAGTCTTGCTTCATGCCTTCCATGTTCCAGATTTGATTGCAAAAGTGTATAATATGTTGCATGTTTTGGGCAATTTTCTAAAAAGGAAAAAAATTTTCACATAATCAAAAATGTTTTCCACAAATCAAAGTTCCAGAATTTTATTAATTTAAAATCCAAAATTCTGTTTCTTTTCTTTGGTGACAATTTATAGAAAGTGAAATAAATTATTGTGAATAGATAAACAAAATTGATAAACTGTAAAAATGTACGTTGTATTTTTCATGACAAAAACAACATTTCAAATACCACAAATAAATAATAAATTTTTCTATTTATTTTTCTATATAAAGTTTTTTTTGTTTTTTTTGTAGTCTTATATCAAATTTGAATTCAAACAAAAATGTATTATAGATATAATCGCGAAGCATCTCATGTTGAATTGTATTCTATAATTCATAACTATGAGAAGTATATTCTGTGTCGGAGGTAAATAATATCTTTTTCCAAGAACTAATGGACGATTGTGTCTGCCAGCTGTTGTTGTTGATGGATAGCGTTAACTGTTTCCAGAACAGTAACAATGAAACATATATGAATGTGGCTAACAACATTGTCATATTATAAACTTTAACCAAGTGGTGAAAAAATTGTATTTCTCCACTCTAATACAGTTCAGTTCTCTTATTACCAATGTTTTCCGTTTCTTTATTTCTAGTTTTTTTTTTTTTTTCACCTTTTTTGCTATTTTGTTTTTGCCTTTGATTTTTTCATTTAAAGTGATACATTTATATGTGTACAAGTAGCGAACAAAGTCGTTTTCCAGAAAATCCAAAAAAATGCAAAAACTTATTCTATAAATTCGCATATTCAGTTTCCCTCATTCTGTTTTTCAAATTTAGGATTCCACCAAAGTTTCTAATATATATATTAATATTATTTAGGTGATAGAATCATGAATTGTATTGAAGTGATACTTTGTACCAGGGGGGGTCTCCAAACTATTACCTGCGTGTCAAATTCGGCCCGCGTTAGTTTTGGGCAATTTAAAAAAAATGTATATAATATTTACATTTAGCGATTTGAACTAAGGCTAGAGAGAAAGCAGTATGGCCATATTTACTTAAAAATATTTACCTCCTAATAATTGAAAAGTTATTGATTTCAAAGAGGTCTTTTGACGAATTTTTATAAGAAATATAGAAACTTTACAACAAGAAGCTTCAAGTTTAACAATCGATATTTAAATTTTATAAAAAATTGTTGCTATGTGTAATGTTCTGGTGTGATGTGTGTGGGTAGCTTATGGCTTGAGCGTTTTAGCGAAAAGGGCTTGTGTTTGTTTGGGATAGAATATAAGAATTAAGAATAATTAAGAACACACTACTGTTTTATAAATAATTATATTCTGTTAAAATAATAACTACAACTTATTTGATATTATAAACTTATTTAATTTATTGTGAAACTGGCACTGATATTTAGAGAGCGATTCCTGAAGTAGTTCTAGCTTTGGAAGTAGAATTACGACTGTCTGGTTTGAAGGCTGGGTTAAGACTATCTACTCTTTACTCTTTTAAAGTTAATATTGGACTCTATTCTTTGGAATTGCTCTCTCTCTCGCGGGCAAATTCTCTTATACAAAAGAGTTACCCTAACGGGATTTAGTGCCTTTGTTTAATGATCCAAATTTACAGTACCTGACAGTAAAATACATTCTTTTTGAAGTTAAATTCACATTATAAAATATTCTAATTTATTTTTAAAAACTATTATTTTTCATTTCGTTCTTCCACTACATTATCCCCCCTATAAAGGGCTTGTAATTATGTTTGAGATATAATCAAGAAAGCACCACTGATTATGAAATAAATACATTTTCTGACTGAATTTAAATAGCTTTATAATATCACAGCGATTAAGTATAAATCAATAATTAATCTAGATTAAATGCTAAACTCTTATGTTTTAACTTATAACTGGCACTGATACTAGGAAGAGCAATTCCTGAAGTGTTGTGTTTGAAGGCTGAGTTTAGACTGTCTACTCTTTACTCTTTTAAAGTTAATATTGGACTCTATTCTTTGGAATTGCTCTCTCTCTCGCGGGGGAATTCTCTTATACAAAAGAGTTACCCTAACGGGATTTTGTGCTTTGTTTAATGATCCAAATTTACAGTACCTGACAGTAAAATACATTCTTTTTGAAGTTAAATTCACATTATAAAATATTCTAAATTATTTTTAAAAACTATTATTTTTCATTTCGTTCTTCCACTACATATGCAACACTAACACGAAAATTGCAACGTATACTAAATGTTTAGTTGTGCTTGCATTACTTAGGTATAAGTAAAGGCATATCTGAATGGACATTGTATGCAAGCGTCCTCAGTCTCTCACCCTCTTAGCCGACTGACATGACTATAGCAGTAACCAAATATTTCATACAACACAAACATGAAATGTTGAAACATACAACATTTCATACAACACACAACACAAAACACTACAATTCACTCCATTAACAATAATAATAAAAAAGAGAAATATATTAGAAATGATACATATTAAAAAAGATAAATTATCTAATAATTTAAAAACAGATACCAACAATCTATTCATCAGTTATAACAGTCTCTTGGAATTTCCTAAACAACATACACACAGTAAGACACAATTTTCCCAATCCGCTCTCCTAGCCCTTTATAAACCTTGACCCATCATATTTCCTTAACACTACTTGATGATGATGGTATATCAAAAGTTAAACTGTAGTTTTTAAGAAATTCAAAAAGGAAACATTTTTGTAAGTACACTTCTTATGTTTGATTTCCATATTTTACACTTATATATACCACATATTGTTTAAATTGTAATAGTTGAGATGTAGTTTAATTTTGATTTGTTCTGCAATAGTTTAAAAGAAATTCCAATTTGCTATTATACATATATTTATTTATTTACTTTATTTATATAGTTTATTTTTTAAAAAAATTTAATTTTAATTTTATATTTATGTGTATTCTTTTGTTGATTTGTATTATAACCTTTGTACAGACCCTGAAGAAGGCAATAAATTTGCCGAAACGATGGTGAAAATTTGAAAAAGTAATTTTTTTTTTTGCCGAACCTCAATATCTTTTTTTACAATATTGTTTTATATATATATAGATATATACTGTATAGCCATGGCTATACTGCTTTAACCAAGCAAACCCGTCAAATATTCAAGGAAAATGCCAACAAATGACTAGCATTAGTAGCTTTGGTATTGAAAACATTTCAATACTAAACATAATGTCTTAAGTTTTACTAAAATATGTTTAATTAATTTTATTGAATTTATTATTGTTCTTAATTTAATTTATCATAAAAGTTTCTTTTTCTTTGAATTTTATATATATATATATATATTTATATTTTGATTTATCTGAATTTACTTTTCATATATATATATATATATTAGAGGAGTTCCTTGAATTGATTTACTTTTTAATTAAGCCAATATCGATTTAATTTCATGTTATAATTGCTTTCATGTTTATAATGACTGTTAAATTAATTAATTGGTTTCTTCATTTTATTTATATATATATAATGTATATGAGTATATAGCTGTTACGACTAAGTTAGCACCAACGACTAATTTATCGATTTACGATCCTACTTGTCTCCTAACAATTTGATTTCGAGGAAAATTTATTTACTGGATAAGGAGGGGGGGGGAGAAGCAACGTCAACTTTTTTTTTTCTAAACTGCAACTGCCACTTGAGACAATAATTCATAGGTTTCACCACATACACAATATTAAACTATAATTAAATAAGTATTGCTTGATTTTCAAATTAAAAAAAAAAATTGTTAAGTACACAACTTAACAGAATTGGTTTAAGTTTTATGATATTTTCTCGATAAAGGCTTGAACGATTTTCATTAAACTGAAAACATTTGTTTCAATGAATTCGCTAGATTATTTAATTAGTTATTCATGTTGTATGGTATACATTATTATTATTATTATTATTATTAAATTCATTTGTCTATATTGAATACAAATAATATTATTTTATTCATGATTTTATAATAAATATAGATATTTTTTATTTATTGTGTATCTAACGACAATAATCGTTAATAAAATATTGAATTATGTTAAATTATGGAATGAACTTAACGTTTTCCTGAATTATAGACAATTATTCTCCTGAGAGAATTTTATGTTTTATAAGAATTTATCTAGTGTTATACTAAACCTGCATGCCCTGTGAGTATGGAATATTATCTAACTACAAAATATGATAGTTGGAATTAAATGACAAAAAGACTTAATTATAACGATATAATAAACAAAATAAAGTTATAGTATATACCACTAGTTTTATACATTATATAGTTTTGTACTAGTTTTATATACTAGTACACAACTAGTTTATACACAACCAGTTTTATACTTGTATTATACATTTTTTTTCGCAAAATAATATGTTAGCATTTTTTACAATTTATTTTGATCTTTATTCGTTGTTCATCTGTTAGTGATTTATTAAACAATATAATAATATAATTTAACAAATAAACTTCGGAATTTTGTTTATCACCGAAATCTTTTTATTGACTTTACACGCTTATTTTCGCTTTAATTTTTTTTTTTCAGGTAGCTCTCATAGTGTCTTATATCAATCAGAACTGCTACATGTTTTTACTTTATACATGTTTATGTGACAGTAATTGTATTTATCAATAGTGAAACTTTAATGATCAAAATCCAACTCCAATTTGTGTTGGCAAGGGTTGGCCAGCTGTGTCCTTTAATCACCCTCTTGAAAATCATTTCCGTTAATTATTTCTGCCCTGATCAGTGCGGCCAGTAAATTATCTGGGAATCTTTCAAAACATTTGCTCACTCTATGAATCTATTTTTAATTTAGTTACTAAAATACTTTAGGCTAAAGCTGGGATCATAGGGCGATTTTTAATTCGGGCACTTAAAAATCAATTGCTTATCATTTGTTTCAATTAGTGCGTTTGTTTTACATTTATAACCAGAGTAAGTTGTTTTCCCTTTTTCCATAAAGACAACCACATCTGAACAGTGGTTATTTGGCTAATTGGATTATTCGACTCTAGTCGAATAAATAATTTATAGCTTTAAGACAAATTTTTAGTGCTAATTTTTGCTAATTTAACCAAACAGTTTAACCACTGAAATGGTTTAACCATTGTTTCATGAAGTCCTAAAGATTGCGAGATATTTTGGACGTTCATGTATGCAAAATTTAGTCAATTAACTTTCACAAAAATCTAAAAGAGTTTGTGATGCATTTTATTGTGGTTTCATTATGATATCAACACAGTATGCTGAATACCAGAAGCAAGTTTGAGCAAGCTCTGCTCCCCAGTTTGGCTTAATGGTAGGAATGTGGCGGAGAAGTAGGGGGTGGCTGGTAGTTTACAGAAAAAAAAAATGCCGATAAAGATTTTATAGTTGGCACTAATATTAATATAAATATGAAATTGAACCATCTTAAAATTTTCCTTTTTGAAATGTTGCCAACAAAAAAAAAACGTATTGTTACAATTTTGTTTCACTTAACGGAAATTTTATGAACCTGTACATTTTGTTCTACGTATACTTTATTAAAGACTTGATTTTTCAAAATGGATTTTTTTAAAAATGTAACTTTTTACGAATCATGAAATGTAAACAAAAAACAACTAATAAAAAAAGAAATGTGTACGATGTTTTATAAATATAATTCACTTTTGGAAACAACTTTTTTTGTTTTTGTAAAACTGAATTTGTGATGGACATGCATCGTAATTAAAAAAAAAAAAAAAAAATTCACAAAAGTATTCATTTAATTAAAACGTTCAAATATATATTCAAATAAGTTTTATTTGTTATTAATTTTTTTTTTTTTTTTTTGTAATGTACACATACATACTACGAACAGTCTTGGTGAGTGGTTGGTTAAATGTCCGACATTTAAAACAGAACAAAGAATGAGTGAGAACAAAATAAATAACAATGGGGCAGTTAGTAGCAGACTCTTTATAGTAGCAAATCGAGCAGTGAACCCTCCCCCCCCCCTTATTTCTGTGTTTGAGTATATATATATATATGAACGTGCATGTAAATAATAAGTGGTTTAACTTCTAGATGACACTGTTTTACTGTTGCTGTCCCTCTCTAGAGGTTTTGATCTTTTTCAAAATTCATTTGAAAAAAGATGTTAAAATCTTTATTATTTTTTTTTTTTTAACTTTTATTTTCATAATTAATGTCAAGTTTGTTTATCATTATTTTTACCTTTCTACAAGTTTTATTATTCTTGTTTTTTTTTTTTTTTTACACCTAGTAATAGGAAGTATTGCTATGGTGTTAAAATTTTAAAGTTGTTTTCACAGGATATATACTCCTGAGTATGAAAAAAATATTTTTAGTTTAATGGTTTGTGTGTGTGTGTGTGTGTGTGTGTACAGAATATTTCAAAAACGAAAAATCGCAAGAAGTTCAAACATGGTAGGTATTCCGTTGAGGTTCCATCACCAAATCTCACACAAGTTACGTTACCTGGAAAAACCGGAACTTACTTTACTGAATGTGCTTTTCTTTTTCTTCAGTTTTTCACAATTTTCACGAAATCACTTTTATTTGAAACATTTTCCTAGGAAAATTGATTTTTTGCTATATCCTAGAGGAAAAGCAACGCTAAAAATTCCTATTAATTACCACTTTAGTACAAAGTTTTTATGACCACTTATAAAATATTTAAAGGTTGTAAAAGCTTTGCTAGAATTACAAATTAGAAAAAAATCGATTTTTAACCAGAAATGCGGTTTTACAGAATAATTTTATCTATTCATTACATTCTCTTTACTCCTCCGTTAGAGGAAGTATTGTAATCGTGTCAAATTTTCGATATCGAGTATTTACCGGAAATGTTTTGAGGTCCCCTGAGTCCAAAAAGTGTTTTTTTTTTTAAAACTTGATATTCCGTTTAGGTATCACCATGGGATCTAATAGGACCTTATCTGTCAAAATTCCTCAACCGGAAGTACCACTTTACTAAATAATTTTTTTATTTTTTTGCGTTTTTCTCAAAAATGGCTCCGACGATTTTCTTCCAACTTGGTATATCAACTACACATACAAAGAGCTACAATTTTTATTTAAAACTTTTTTACAGAAAAATTCATTTAAGGCGGCTTTTGGGGGAGAGTTGGGGTTAGGTTTTCATCTAAAGTGCTATTTCAGTTTATTACACAATTCTGTCATCTAAATAATGTTAATTTAGAATTAAATATATTGTTGAAATTCCGAGTTTGATAAAAAGTGCGTTTACTTTACCACTTTACCAAATAATTTTTTTCTCACTATTTTGCGATTTTTATCAAAAATGGCTTAGATGATTTTCTTGAAACTACCTATATAAACTACACATACAAAGATCTACAACTTTTATTTAAAACATTTCTCTGGGAAAATTCATTTAAGGGCACTTTTAGGAGAGTGGCGGGGTTATGTTTTTCTCTATATTGCTATCATAATTGATTATACAATTCTATCATCCAAACAAAATTAATTAGAAATAAATACTGGGCAAAAATTCCAATTTTCAAGAAAAATTAGCAAACCGGAAGTGCGTTTTTACTGAACAGTTTTTTTTTTTCAATTTTCGACGAATTTCATTAAATTTGGTACACAAACTATAAAATTTGTCAATTATAATTTTGAGAACTGGAGTAAGAGAAAGTTGTGTGAGTGTTTTATACCAGACTTTTTTTTTTTGTTGTTGAATATTCTCGTTAACTGCTTCAATGATTTTTTTTTTTTTTAAACTTGGTTTTCTAGTTGCGCATATATGTACCTATCACTTTTATTTTAAACATTTTTTTTTCAAAATAAAATTGATTTTTGATAGTTTTGCGCTGTCTACTATCCGCTTGGATTAGTAAGTTATTACTTCTCCCCCTCCACCGCCACCATCTTATTTTTATGTTGGGACAAATGTGTACAATTTCAAGTTTTAACGGAAATTTGTCATTTTATATAAAATTGTATTAACAAGAGTAAAGAGGAAGTCGTGACAGCGTTTCCCAGCGGATTTTTTTTTTTTATTTAATAAAAGAACTTCCCTCCAAACTTTCTCCTTCTTCCTCAACATAGACAATTTTTTTTTTGTTTTAAAGTTTTTAAAATTAATTTTAAGGTTATATTATTTTTAGATAGGAAAAATCTTTTATTACAACTTTTTAATATGTTAATATTTTCTTATATATACTTTACATAGGAATAAGGCAAAATGAAAACTTTTAACTTTGGAATGGTTTAGGGCCATGAAAAGCTGCTATTACTACTTGTGAAAATTCAGTTGTGTCCCAGTTCCGTTTTGGGATAGAATGAATGTAGGAATGGTGGAAGTAGCCGGGAGGATTAAGATGATGTTCTCTTGTGGCTTTTACCTTAAACAAGTCTCTAAATACACGGAATATCTTCTACTGTATAACCGCGGCCTCCAGTGTATTACAATTGTAAAGTGAGAGACTTAACTTTCTTTCTTAAAACATTTTGTTCTGTTTTTTAAATTAAATACATATTTGGTATTGTTCTATTTTATATTTAAAATAACAATTTTTAAAGTCTAAAACTTTGGTTGAAAAAGGTTGTATTTTGTACAATAATTTTGTCCTTTTTAACAAATCCTTACCAGCTTAAAAAAAAGAAAAAAGAATGAATTCATTCAGCTATGATCTTCTTATTTTTCTTCATCTAAATCAGTGATTCCCAAAGTGAGCGGATATCACCTCTCTGTTATATTAGATTCTATGGAGGGATTGGCTCTCCAGCCTGCGCCACCTCGACCCCCATGGGTCTATTGTGGAACCCTACCCCACTCCTGTCCTTTGTCGAACTGTCGACTCTGGGAAGGCTCCCAGGTGATCAATTAAGAGCACCTGCCATCAGAGCAACCTTTCGAGCTCTGTCTGCCTTAATAGACCCGAGGGGGCCCCTGGCTGAAGCTTACAGGCACCAGCTTCTCCTCTTCAAAGAGACAAAGAGACGAAACCTCAACCATACTAGCCCCTAATACTGACATAGCACGTGCAACGCTGTTTACTCTTCTTCCTGACAAAACCTACACAGGCTATTCGTTGCCAGGCCTATGCGATGCATGTGCTTATTGAGTCTACAATGACCAGTGAAAACGCCAACTGCTATCCTTATGGCCACCCAGCCAGTAATTCTGCAGTTAGCCTGGGCGAGTAGCTATGAATAAACGTTTTCGCCTGCCTCTGGCCTGGGGTTTTAGCCCACCATTCCCTTGATCGGTCGTGCAACCATGTCCTGATGGATGCACTTCTAAGGGATACCACTGAACGGTTCCGGCCCTATAAGTGTTCCGATGGAACCCTCCCGGGCCAAACGATCTGCCGCCTCATTACCTCTATGACCCGAATGCCAAGGTACCCAAACCAGGAAGACCTTATTATGGCTACTAATTTCCCTTAGCAATTTCCCTAGACAATCCCACATCAGCCTTGATCTGATCTCCCACGAGTTAATTGCCCGCAGGGCAGCCTGGCTGTCCGAATAAATGACGATTCAGGAGTTATGCATTCCGCGTCTTCTTATTTCGGCGGCGCAGATAATAATTGCGACTAGCTCCACTTGAAAAACCGTGGCTAGTCTTCCCAGGCTTACCGAGATATCACATCTCGGATGAGCCCCGTACACGCCAGCTCCTACTCCTTCTTCCATCTTAGACCCGTCCGTGTACCACATAGATTCGCCTGAAATTTGCGGCCCGACCATCCATGCTACTCTGTCTAATATAAAGACTTTGAAGGGTTTATGGAACTCGTATCCAGGAATCATTATATCCGAAGGCAGACCTACAATTGGGTCTGTCTCCAACACCTCGCACAGTTTTTGGTATTTCCCGCTATGCCTGGGATAAATGGGAGCTTGCCCCTGTTGCAGTCGAGCCACGACTGCCCTAGCAACGCCTTGGACGTAGATGTGGAGTGGTGGAAGGTTTAAAAGAACCTCTAAGGCCGTACTGGGGGTAGTCACCAGGGCGCTCGTCGTGCTCAGGCAAGCCAGCCTTTGAACACTTCCAAAGCATCGTAACCCCCCACCAAAGTCTTTGTCCACCACACCACCGCCCCGTGGGTTACCATTGGTCTCACCGCACTGGTATAGATCCACAGGGTCATCTTCGGGCTTAATCTCCAGCTTTTATCGCACAGCCTCCTACAGCTACTCATGGCGATTTTGGCTTCATGTGTAGCAATATTAATGTGAGAATTTCATGTCAGCCTTCGGTCAAACGTGACTCCCAAATATTTGGCTTCCATGGTAAAGGAAATCGTGTCCCCTCCGAGTATCGGCTGTTGTAAGCCCACCTCTCTGTTAGACTCTGAAACGATTCAAGTGTGTGAAAGAAACCTCGGGTTAAAAGGGAAGGGGGGATTGAATAAAGGAGGCTTTTGAATGAATAAAGAAAGAGGAGAAGATAATAAATTATTGAAAAACCGATTGTAAGTTTCATCTGAAGTCATAGTGGGTGATTAAAAGTACTTTAGTTTCCTAATTAAATACACAAATACTTTAATACTCCGACGAAATTCATTAAATTTCAAAGAAATACTAACTATAAAATCTGTCTATTGCATATTTGTAAACTGCAGTATGAGAAAGTTGTGTGCGTGTTTCACACCAGATTTTTTTTTTCTTACTCATGGGTTTTCAATACTTGTACATATTTCCGGTGAAAATTCAATTTCAAAAAAAAATGATACGATCGCAATATTAGGAGAAAGAGAAATTGAAAAACAAGAAAAGTTTACAGCCCCCCACAGAACTTCTACAAATTTCTCTTAGAATATAACTCTTTTTAATAGGCTATTAAGAATACGATAGTAAGAATACGCTATTAAAATGACTAATGGTAATTTAATATTTTTCGTTAGAAAATTATAAAGTTTTTTATTTTTTTATTTATATATTATTAAAAAATAAAATAAAATCTTCCGAATAATTTTACAGTTAAATTGCCCAATAAAATGACTAAATATCTCCTTCCTCATATATAAACTCAGCTAAATTTGATACCCGACTTCATTAATGGCACAGCTATATGTAAGATTATACTTTTTCCTAAAGTTAACGATTCCCAAAAATAACTTGCTTTATCTACGGGGAGTGATTACACCATGAATTACATATTTATTTGAATAAAAAAATAAAAATAAAAAAATTGAAATTATTCTATCACTTTTTTTTTGTTTAGGAAAATAATTTAATTAAAATATTATTGATAATTAAGTTTTGACATATCGTTTTGATAGTTTGGTTAATAAAAACAAAAATTGTGCCCAACCCCACCATCGGTCTTGATTATCTATATCTGTGTTATGGGTTCTAATTAATTAATGTTTTGGATTCTATTCATCTGGAATTGATTTAAAATAGAAACACCCATTAAAACGAATAATGTGTACTCCGGTAGTCAGGCAGCCCTGAAGGCACTTTCTTCATACCAAATAGTCTCAAGCCTGGTGTGGGATAGCCTATTTGCCCTAACCGAGGTCGGTGCTCGGAACAAACTGACCCTCGCCTGGGTGCCGGGACATGCGGGGTTTCTGGGCAATGAAAGGGCGGATGCCCTAGCGAGGGAGGTTCGCTGGATACCTCTATAGGCCCCGAACCCTTCTGCGGCTTGTCCAGGAGCCTTATTCAAACTTCTATCAAAAGTTGGATAGAAGAACAGCGTCTGCTTTGGTGTGAAAGAACACCAGGACAGAGGCAGGCAAAGCTGTTTATTAAGAGACATTTGCCTAAATTTACCAGAGATCTACTGTGCCATACCCGAAGGGATATAAGGCTAATTGTGGGTCTACTAACAGGGCATTGTAGGCTGAATAGACACATGCACCATTCTACAACTTGCAGATAGTGCGGTATGCCGATTCTGCAAGGCAGAGTTAGAAACCCCGGCGCACATCCTCTGTGAGTGCGCCGGCCTGGCGAGGATAAGGTTTCTTCAACTTGGGGACAGGCAATCCCGAAGCTGTGAGCTTCATGACGGAGCCGCTCTCAGCTTTGCTAGGACTGATTAGGAGGGCAAAGCTGGAGGTTGTGCTATAATTTAAGGGGATCCACAATAGACCTCGTCTTGTAGGTCGAGTGGAATGAGGGCCCCGTTTGTAATCTAATCTATCGAAGGAGATAAATATATATATATTTTTTTTTTAAATTTCAAATTACATTGAGTCGTATTTTATTTGTTATGCTGTATTGAAATGAATTTTTATTTAAAACAATAAAAATGATAAAAAAAGGGCAAATGAAATAAATATGTCATATAATAAATTTGACAAGTAAAATCATTAATGACATAATGTCCATTAATCTAAAAGTTATTTAAAAAAAAAATGCATTAACTCCTAAATTAGAACGCAACTATGATTTAATGAAATCTTTGCCTAATTTCTAATTGAAAAAAAAAAGGGAGGTGTCATTTCCAATATGGTGACATTCATTTTGTGATAATCTACGTACTTTAACAATCAAATCAGTTTCTCTTAGATCAGAACGTCTGCCATTTTTTTTTTTTTTTTGAGAAAATGGGGAATAAATTTAGATAAAAATTAGATTTAATTAGGAAATAGCCCTATTAATGATTTCTAATTAGATTTCTAATTAATAAGCATGAATGAAGTTGCATACAAAACAAACAAAAGCGCGTGAATAATTTTTTATTTAATTTTTGAATTGATATTTATGATATAGAATAAATGTTCTAGGAATGTTTGTTTGTAGAAAATACACAGTCCTGGATTTTACAAGTTTCTTTTTCTTCTACAAGTTTTACGACTAGGGGACCTTGCCAGCATCACGAAACTGTGGAATAATAACAGAAAATAAAAGTAAGTTATTTTTTCCATTTGTGTGATTATTAAATTAATAATCAAATATATACGAGTATATGCCTGATTTAGTGTTTTTATATCAGCTCGACATTGCACTTTGTCCAGAAGTTAGTTTTTTTTTTTCCTTAAGGTCTATTGGCGACTTTTTCTGATTGTTTTTCGAAATTTTCACCACAAAACAGGGCAAACAATTTTCTTTAAATTTCACGTCTAATTACACGTCTATGGAGGTTCTATTATTTTTATTTAAAACAGAAAAATTTATTTTAAGTTTGGACTTTGGGGGGGGGAGGAGGATTTAAGTCTGGGCTTTAGCAAAATATTCGTCGACAACTGGGTATGCATTTCAAGGACAGCTTTTAAGATCATATCGTTTGGGAGACGGTGGTGGTAGTAGAAATTGAAAAGAAGGAAAAACTGCTTAGACAGAGATGATAGATTCCATCTGAGCAGAACATGGCTGCTCCTGTTTACACAAAGAAGAAGAAGAAAAAAAGTTTTATAAAGCAAAACCAAAGGCAGTGAAAAGTCAACCCGTATCACCCAACAGCCATTCACATGTATCAGAGGGAAAATTAAGCCCCGTCAACTACCTACAGCCATTTTACGTGCAAGTTGGTACGGGAAAGTCAACATTAAGCCTGGAAGAAAATTATTTATTACAAATATGGGTGAGGAAAGTTTTTCTAATCATAATTAGCAAGTTCCTAGGATTAGTTAACCTAGAATTTTTTCTATATAATAATCTGTAGTGGAAGAAAGAAATAAAAGAAAATAATAGTTTTGAAAAATAGTTTAGTATATTTTATAGTATCAAAAATCTAATTTTGTTAATATTTTAAATGTATCTTAGTGCAGTGAAAAGAGTCAAGTACTGTAATTTGGGGGTCATTGGTATTTGGGAAACAAAGGCACAAAAACCCGTTAGGCCAACTCTTTTGTAAAAGAAAATCCAACCACTGCTACCAATGAAATGTGATCGGTGATGTGTATTTGTGGTAGTTGGTTGTGGTGTGAGCGGTTTAGTAAAAGGGCTTGTATGTATGTTAGAGATAGAAGTATTAGTAATAATCAAGAGAGCACCACTGTTTTTAAAATAAATATATTATTCTCTAAGCAAATTTAAGTACTTAACAATATCACAATTAAATCAGATGTATATCTAGAATAAAGGCAAATCTCGCATGATTCCTGCAGCGATTCCTGAAGGGTGTTCTGACTTTGGAAGCAGAATGCAGACTGTCCTGAAGGAATGCTCTGTCTAACAAAACAGTTGGCCAAGTCGCATTGTATTAATTTAACGGATTTTTGTGCCTTTGTTTCCCTAATAGCAATGAGCCCAAATTACAGTACCTGACTCTTTTCACCGCATTAAGATACATTTGAAATATTAACAAAATTAGATTTTTGATACCATAAAATATTCTAAACTATTTTTCAAAACTATTATTTTCTTTTATTTCTTTCTTCCACTACATTCCGTTAAATTAATACAATGCGACTTGGCCAACGGTTTTGTTAGAGAGAGCATTCCTTCAGGACAGTCTGCATTCTGCTTCCAAAGCCAGAACACCCTTTAGGAATCGCTCTGTTAAAATCATGCGAGATTTGCTTTTATTCCTGATATACATCTGATTTATTAAGATATAATTGTGATATTGTAAAGTACTTAAATTTACTTAGAGAATAATATATTTATTTTTAAAAAACAGTGGTGCTCTCTTGATTATTACTAATACTTCTATCTCTAACATACATACAAGCCCTTTTACTAAACCGCTCACGCCACAACCAACTACCACAAATACACATCACCGATCACATTTCAAATCATTTGAATGCGCTCTGCAATTAAACGAAGTCATCTTTATTCCCATCAACTTGTAATATTCACCAATGCTTTCTCAATTAGCATTCATACCTGAGTATGATAAAAGCCTAAATAATGAAGATAATTGGTGCTAATAAGGAATAATTTGATCAATGAATATCCTTAAATATTAAAAATAAAGAAAAGGATCTTGTTTAATATATAATAATAACTATAATATATGTAACAGTAATGAAAAATTAATAGATTTAAAGAAGTGGTAAGTCTGTATCAGTTGTTAAAAGTGTGATTGATTAATGTTTCATACGGTTTGAAAGTAATTGCTGTTCACAGACTTACCACCCACTTCTAGTTTGCCTGCTTTCTTCTTAGGTTCTGCAGTTTTATGTTTGTTTGTTTTTTGTTTCTTTTACCATATCTTAAGTTATAATTTTAGGCCTATCAAGTACCGTAAAGTTCTCGGCAGAATTAATTAAAAAAATCTGGTGTGAAACATTCACACAACTTTCTCTTACTCCTGGTCTCAAAATTATAATTGACAAATGTTATAGTTTGTGTACCAAATATAACGAAATTCGTCAAAAACTGAAAAAACTGTTCAGTAAAAACGCACTTCCGGTTTACTGGTTTTCTTAAAACGCGGAATTTGGCCATCTATTTATTTCTAATTAATTTTGTTTGAGTGATAGAATTGTATAACCAACTATGATAGCACATTAGAGGAAGCTGTAACCCCACCTCTCCCCTACAAGTACCCTTAAATGAATTTTCCCAGAAAATTTGTTTTTAATAAAAGATGTAGATCTTTGCATGTTTAGTTTATATAAGATGTTTCATTTGAGCCATTTTTGAGAACATCGCTAAAAAGTGAAAAAATCATTTAGTAAAGTCTTAAAACTAACGCACTTCCGGTTATCCGATTTTTTCAAACTCGGAAATCTGAACAACATATTCAATTCTAATTAACATTATTTAGATAATAGAATTGTCTAATAAACTGAAATAGCAGTTAAGATGAAAACCTAACCCCACCTCTCCCCCATAACTGCCCTGAAATAAATTTTCCCAGAGAAACATTTCAAATAAAAGTTGTAGTAGTTCTTTGTATGTGTAGTTGATATACCAAGTTTGAAGAAAATCGTCGGAGCCATTTTTGAAAAAAAAAGCAAAAAAGTAAATAAATAAAAAAAAACAAGTAAAGTGGTACTTCCGGTTGAGGAATTTTGACAGATGACCCACCGTCTGATGCCATGGTGATTTCTAAACTGAATATCAAGTTTCAATTTTCTACGGTTTTTTTGTTTTTGTGCTATGCTGTTCACACACACACACACACACACACACACACATACACAGGCCATTTGCTAAAAAACCACTTTTGGGACCTCAAAACTGATATTTCCGGTGAAAACTCGTTATCAAAAAATTGACACAATAGACCTCGTCTTGTAGGTCGTAGTGGAATGAGGCTTGTCCCCTCTCCCCCGTTTCTAATCTAATGAGATTCTCTTATCTAATCTAATGAGACAAATATATATATATTTTTTTTAAAAAACTTCAAATTACATTGAGTCTTATTTTATTTGTTATGCTGTATTAAAATGAATTTTTACTTAATGCAATAAAAAATATAAAAAAGGGCAAATTAAATAAATATGTCATATAATAAATTTGACAAGTAAAATCATTAATGACATAATTTCCATTAATCTAAAAGTTATTTAAAAAAAAAAAAAATGCATTAACTTCTAAATTAGAACGCAACTATGATTTAATGAAATCTTTGCCTAATTTCTAATTGAAAAAAAAAAGGAAGGTGTCATTTCCAATATGGTGACATTCATTTTGTGATACCTACGTATTTTAACAATCGAATCAGTTTCTCTTAGATCAGAACGTCTGCCATTTTTTTTTTTTTTTCAGAAAATGGGGAATAAATTTAGATAAAAATTAGATTTAATTAGGAAATAGCCCTATTAATGATTTCTAATTAATAAGCATGAATGAAGTTGCATGCAAAACACACAAAAGCGCGTGAATAATTTTTTATTTAATTTTTGAATGGATGTTTATGATATAGAATAAATGTTTCTCTTATTTAGGAGTAAGAGAAAGTAAAAATCAATAGAAAAAAATGAAAAGCCGCATTTCCAGAGTTGATAGATACTGACCAAAACTATCGCGTCGGATCCGGTGTTGCTATATAAATGTTTTTTTTTTTTTTTTTTTGAGATATTATTAAGACACACACAGTTACTGTAACTAATTTCCGGTGAAAACTGGAATTTCGAAAATTTTCTATGAATGCAAATAAATACTTTTCTGTTTGTTTATTAAAAGAGAAAGTAAAGAGATCACAATTTTAATTGAATTTCTGAAGACAATGGATGCTTGTTGATAAAGATTTAACGGTAATTTTAGTTAATGAAAACTGTTAGTTGGTAACCCTGGTTAAGAATTATTTCATCTATCTCATCTATTATCTACATCTTCTCTGAATGATGTTCAATTGATTAGTAATAGTGCAATCAAGAGATATTTGCGATATAGCCTAATGCTAATCTCTTGCTCTTTCTGTCATATTCCTGAATTGTTTCAAATGACCATAACACAACGATAATGGAGAAAAAAATCTACTGTGAAACACTCACACGACTCGTTCTTATTGCTTTGCATACAGTTACATATTATAAGACGATAAAGTTTCTTTGCATTTCAAATTTTACTTATTTGTCCTAATATTAAATGTGGAGGTAGTGGAGACAGTTACCTTCATCGGCACAAAGTAAAATTTGATTATATTATAATACAGTAGGCAGTGCCAACAATATCGAGCAAATCATATAATATATGAAATTTAATGCCACAAATTCTGCAGAATTCACTAATTTCCTGCAAAATATTTCAAGTAAAAGTGTTACGTTTTATATCTGTGCAGTTGGCACAAGAAATCGAGCGAAATTCCCCCAAAAAATTAAAAATATTATTCCAGCAGGACACACTTTCGATTAACAGATTTTCTTTAAATTTAGAGTACTGTCAGTGCATCAAACATACATTAATATTATTATATAGATGGGACAACCATACATTATATTTTAAAAGTAAAGCTTAACGTTAATGTTCCTACAGCACCCCTTGAAAAATTAATTTTTGTCCGGGCATATGTTTCAAATAAAAGTGATTGGGATTTATATGTGTAAATACTAAATAGAAATTATCCAGGTTGTTGTTAAAATGTTCTAAAGGCTGGTGGAAGAGCTGTCTTCTCTGAAGGATGCGCTTCTAGTCCGGATACCAGGTCACATAGGAATTTTCGGGAATGAGAAGGTGGATAGGTTTGCCAAATCAGGCGCTTCTCTCCCTTTCATTGATCCCAAGCCTGCTGTTGGCGTGTCTTCTGGCACATGTCTGTCATGCTTCCAGTCATTGACAGCTTCACAGCATTCATCCTTATGGATGAGCTCAGTTGGTTATCGGCAGTCCAAGATACTGATCGGGGGTCCGACGCAGTGCCGTTAGTGAGATGTTGCTATGTCTTTCGCGGAGCTCTCTTGGGCATCTGGTTGAATCCTTTTTAATGTATGTGAACATTGTCTGGTTGGACATTTTGCTTTAAGGAGACATCCCTATGTAATGGGGCTCATGCCGGATCCATTTTGCAGAGTCTGTGAGACAGAGGAGGAAACATACCCATCCATCTTATGACTGATTGCCTGGGTTCTGAGGAAATTAGGTTCAGGACCTTTGGTCGGAAGTAGATGTCTGGAAGAGTAGAGGCTATTTCCCCTGAAGGTTATTGTCCGATTTATTCGGACTGCGGTGAATCTTAGATGGATTAGACCCGGTCTGGATATTTGTTCTAGACCCGGCTTGTTGTTGTTTTTCTTGGGGTAGCTATATGGTCCCGGCGGGGCTTTGGATAGCCTAGGGTTTGGTCCCTCCCCACAGACAAATAATAATAAATAAAGTTCAAAGAAAATCGTCGGAGCTATTTTCGAAAAAAACAGGAAAAATATTCTGTAAAGTCGCCCTTCCGGTTGATGAATTTTGCCCGAAACCTTCCTGTCAAATGCGTTGGTTTAGTATCTAAGTTTGTGTTGCCTGTAATTTATCATTTTTGAGATATTTCGTTCACATACATACACACATACTCACAGTTCATTCATTAAAAACAGTTATTCTTCCTCAAGGGACCTCAAAACATGTATTTACGATAGAAATTCAATTTGAAAATTTGACTCGATCACAATACTTCCTGTTTACCGGAAATAAGAGAAAGTAAAAAGTATTAAACATTTATCTAAAATAATATCAAATAATAATATCTAAAAATAAATAAGTACCAGAATTTGATTATACCTAAAAATAATTGAATTAATATTAAATTTTTAATCTTATTGCCGGTAGCAAGGGGTTTGCATAAATGGCTTGGTGACATGATTAATTACACTGATCCTTTGATCTTTATAATCTCTAGATTGTACGATTAACAATATGTTAAAAGAATTCAAGCAAGAGAAAACTTTTCCTGGATTAAACTTTATAAAGTGAGCTTTTAAGTCAATTAATATTAACCTTTATCCTCACTTTAAAATTGGCTTTGTACTTTATTTTCTATGCGATTTTATTCAAAGTGTGAAGTCTAGATATTGTGTTCAATAAAGGATTTTTTTTTTCATTTCTCATCCATTTTTTCCAACGCACATAGTTCTGTATTGGTTCTGGGAAACGCAGCAGCAATATCTTCATTCCTTTAATCAACATTGCACTTTCGGTTCCAGATCAAAAAGTTAGCTTTGAGACTGCAGGAACACATTTTGGATAGTTTAATTTGAAATGCCATGAATGGGGTCCAAAATTATTAGACAATGGTTTTGAATGACTGTCGTAATCAAAGGTTTTTTTATAATAGTCAGATCGTTTCAGTTTCCATGGAATTTCATCATTTTGCTCTCAAATAATCTGTTTTTAACTACACAATTATTTTATCGACTGCCAATTCTTGAAATCAAAGAAACAACCTCTAAACTCGTTAGCAAAAGTCCTTCTTCATTTCCTCTGAAATAACTGTTGAATCCTTTCGGCACATTTTTATGTTAACCATTCACCGGATTTACTGAGGATGGCCTAACTAAATTTATTGCAAAAAAAAAAAAATCAATAAGAACGTCACGATTTCAGAATCATCGTAAAGCAACTAGCCCTGAAAATCGATGGCGCTGTAGCGTTGTGTCTATACTCTGCCGTCAATGACAAAGGTAGTTTATAAGCTGTTAATTAATGTTGTAGTTTTTTAAATTGCGATATTGTTAATTATATTGCATATTTCACACTACTATTATCTCTGCGACGATGAGCGCAGAAGGGTCTGGACGAGAGCCCGCGCTGGTGCAGATCTTGGAGGCAGTAGCAAATTCTAACCCCAGAAATATGATTTCTTTATAATTCAAATCGTAGTACATAATATCTCTGAATTTTATTAGGGCCGAATGCTCATGGAGTGAGCATTGATCTCCTCAGAAAGCAGTAATGGCTCTTGAAGACTTCTCTGTAGAAGAAAGTGGAGGAAGTAGAAAACTTCATACAATTCCTGTTCCTTTTAACTATTTTTATAAGCGGTACTTTTTTAAGTTCGAAATGGCATTTTTGGTCACCAAGCCGCAGAACTCATTCTCACATTTTTCTTCTATTTATCGCAGAACTCAGTCTCACATTTTTCATTGATTTATCAGGTAGTAAGGATATTTCCACTCTGCAGCTGGTTGCCTTATTTGCTTCCTGATCCTCCAGTTTTTGTTCTACAAAGGCACAATCATTCGGCCATAATATTTACCCTCCATATCGCTTTTGGTCTTTATCGTTTCTTTCTCGACGGTGACCATTCCTACCATCTCTTTTCAACCATTTTTTTTTTTTGTTCACATGGCCACACTATTTCATGGTTCCCTTTCAGTTCTCGCAGACACTGCCTCCTTTTCAGACTTCAATTTATATACTCGAGTTTTTTCCTTAGCCAATGTTGAACCTCTTTATGCGTTCTGCTCTTTTCTTTCTTCGGAAACTTGGCGCCAATTTTTTTTCACGGAAGCGATTGCTAGCTCGCCGTTGAATCCCCTACTAAGAGTGTTGGTTTTATCACGCCTAAAGTTGCTACTTTGTCTGGGCAACAAAATAGCTGAGCGGTTTGAGGAGGCGACTTAATGATGTTTCTTATCAGCTGAGGTGTATTGCATGGTACTGAATTCGATTCCCCAATTCTCAGCCATGGATTTTATTTATCCAGATACTATGAGGAATTTTTAGTAAAGCATATTTGTTAATCGCCACCTGAACGGTGGTTATATCAGTCTAAATATATATATAGATATTACTTTACTTTTTGTTGTTCTTCATTTGACTCTTCTGCTAAGGTCTGACCAGCGTGAGAGATCCATTCGGTAACCATAACTTCGTCGCATTATGCAAACCCCTTCGCCTGGCGCGATTTGTGTTAAGGCATTGAATTTAAGAGCGGACAGAATTGATAGGGAAGCAAATCAGGGATTTGGGATCTTGATGACTAATTGGAAGTTCTGTTTATGTATTTGCAATTACTTCCTAAGACAAAGGAATTGAAACTATGAAATGGAGCTATTAAATGAGCAAGTTAAACAAAGGAAAATTAGCGTTAATTGCTACAGTCTGATTTTAATTGCATAACAACATAAGCACAGACTTATTGTGATTATCAGCTATTCTATTTTCTATTCCAAATTACTTACTTTTATAACAGCCCAGAATATATATTTTTTTTAAGTTTATCCAGTGTTATATATATTTTATTTTGTTATTTAAATTCTAGACTTCCCTTTGCATTACTTTACTCTTTACTCAGCAAGTTTTAACTACTTTGTATTTTACAACTAATTTGACAGTAGATAGAAGGATGATATTTTGCCCGAGAACGAGGAGAGAGTTATAAACCATATAGTGGGTATGGTGTGTAAGAGAGGGAGAAATTTACAGTGACACATAATGGAACGTCGGGGGAAGTTTGAATGACACTGGTTGGAACTAGCGGGGCTTGGTGCAATGACGGCGAGAGGGTTATGTGAACGGTGCTGGAAAGCGGGGGTGGGAGGGAAGAGCTGTGCCATCCAGATCTGCTGGGGTTGCTGCCTTTCTGTATTCTGTGGGTTATGGCATTAAACCCAGTGTGTCAGATATTAGTGTGTTGGTGTATGTATATGTTGTACGTAAGTCTGTGTGTCTGTATAAATCGCAGTAATGTCAGAGTCCAATACCCTTTACGAATATAACTGTCTAAGCCAACCATAATATCACACCCAATATAGTGTTTATTCTAAATTTATGCCTTCAAATTGATTTGTTGTTTTATCAATTATACAATATATATATAAACTTATACGTGTGTGTATATAGATAAAGGGTTCACTACCAATGATCTCAGCCACTACCCTCTTTAATTTCAGCCTTACTTAACTATTCTTTCAATCTGTTCAGTTTAATGACAAAAAATTCATTAGTTCAAATTCACCACGTAAAACATCTCAGAATTTTTTTCTCAACTTAATTTTTTTATACTATAAAAGTACCGCCCAAGACTTGGTAAAAAAAAAAAAAAAAATGATATAACGCACTCTTAATCTTAACACACTTTAACTTTCTAGTCATTTCTCTTAAAAAATACTGTAAAAAAAAACACACGAATCTGAGGTCCACTGAGAACTGAAAAAATGTTTTAGCAAAATAGCTCAGAAAAATTAGAAATCGCAACAAGTTCAAAGTTGGTTTTCCGTTTAGATAGTGTCACTGCATCCGCTTTTCACTCCTGTGAAATTCTTACTGCTATTATTATAACTAAGTTATGAAGAAATTTGGTGAGGATCGGTGAAAAAAGAAACATTCAATTATGCCTACGTTTCGACAGAGTTAGATTAAAGTCTTTTTCAAGTCTTTAATCTAAAAAATAATACAGTGACTTAGTAAGTTAACCAGAATGCATTATAATATTGTAAAAGTATAGAATAATAATTAAAAAAATTATCTAAATAACAATAAAATTGTGAACTTACATAAAGATAATGGTTCAAGAAGAACAAATTGAATATTATTGAAAAATTTCAGAACGATTGCCATTCGATAGACATTCATAATGTTTTAAACAGTAGATACAATTACTTATATAGACTTGTGAGTGCCTTGGGAAGCGAGGGGTCTTATTTAGTTTGGAACTGTGCTATTGCTAAAATAAGATGGATTATGCAGCTTCGATTATGTAATCTAAAGTGTTCAAGAATCTATGTCGAGGGTTCCTCTTTTGTCTTCGATGAAGGCAATCTCTGTTTGATCTGCAAGGTACCGGACTCTCTTTTACATTTCCTCTTCTACTGTCACGCATTGCAACCATTTAGAGAACACTATCTTAATCCATATCTTGCTGACTCGTATACTGAATCCAACTGTTTCGAGAAGCTGTTCACGATTGGGTCCGTCTCACAGATAAATGCAATTTACAAATACGCTATTAAGGCCCTAAGAATTAGGAGTTTTATGCTTTCTGATTGACTAATCCATTTATTATTTGGTTAATAACATCTGGCTCAGTTTATGACAGTAGTCGTGAGTTTTATTTCTTTTATGTATTATGTATTATAAATATCATATCATTTTTGTATATTGTAAACCAAACTCCTTGCAAAAGGAATGTTATTCCTGTATGCAATAAATAAATAAATAAATATTTCAAGTCAATAATATAGATAATCGTGAAGATGTGGAGAAACAATTTAGAGTGGAACTTTGAAACATACACATTTGTTACATCACAGAAACATAAAAAAAAAAGAAAAATTAAAAGTTAGTAGTTACTTGACTCAAATCGTCTACGGAAATGAATGAATGTTGGGATGAATAAGCAAAGAAGTGAAAGGGATTAGTGGAAAATTTTTAGGGGTGGTGACAGATTATTGGTATCATTTTGAAAATTTATTTCTTTTGATATACTCGTACATCATTTCTAATATATTTCTTTTTTTCCCCTGTTAGTTTCTTTTGCTAGTATTTTTGTTTTTGAAAAAACAAATTTATGATTTATTCCCCCCCCCCTGAAATGTTTCGTCAGTGCAGTAATATTGTCTTTGTCATTTTTATTTCTGCAATCGTATTCATGCTAGTACATTGTGTTTCTTAAATATTGTGTGGTTTGACCAACATAAACAGCTGGACATTGTGTACAGTCTACCTGGTGCACTTGGTCTGATTGTAATTTGTGGGAGTAGAGTCTTTAAGATTGTTGTATAACTTAATTACATTACAATTATTATCTTATTACAATTTATAATATGTAAAGTTGTCCTTAAGGTTCGAATTTTCTTCAACTTTGGAATTGTAGCAATCTATAGTAAAAAGTGAAAGGTATTTAGATGTATAGGTAGTAAAGGAAATTTGAAATACCTACAATTTTTTACTTTTGAGATATTTTCTTCACACACACGACCATTCGCTAAAATATTTTTACACATTAACATTTAAGAAGTTACAATAATGTCTTAATGTCTTTTCTATTGTAGCCCAATCTTACAACTATAACACTGCGATCTCAACATATAATTTTATTGCAACTTTTTAATTTTGTGCTTCTCAGGGCTTATGCTTCATAACTTAGCTTTGATCTCAACTTTTTATTTACAAAATTATACATAAGTTTTCAAGTTTTGATATGTTTTAAAGATTATTTAATAGGTTTTATTTTTTTATTTTTTATGCCTTGAAAAAGACAATATATTTGTCCAAACGTTGGCAAGAATTTAAGTTTTTTTATTTTTTCAAAAAAAGACCGAAACTCACGATCCTCTTCCTTCATACAAGCAACGGTCGAGAAGAATCTTCCATAGTAGCAATTAGCGTTTTGCATCTTCCAATTCAATAATTTAAATCTTTAGAAATTTTGTTACGTCGTTTTCAGATATAAGCCTGCTTGCTATATGTATATTTAGTTACTATTAAAACATCATTAATTAATTATGAAAACTATTTCCCAAGAGTTCTCCATTGTCACAGTAGTGGTCATCACTTTGTTGTAAACTGTGTTGTGACCAATACGTACCAACTGTGTATATTGTGTAAAGTTCATTAGAGCTATTATTTAAGTGTCAAGAAGTTGTACTGGAATCCCTAAACCAGACTTTACTAGCCGTTCAAGCTTGACTTTCCCATTATAACTTTGTGAGCATTAAAGACAATTTGTCACATTATTCTCTAGTTTGAAAAGTAGGACATATATAACTCACAAAATAATATTTTCATCCGGAAGTTTTGATATTAATATATATATATATATATATATTTTACAAGTTTTTCTTTCAAAATTTTGTGAAAAATTTGATATTATATTGGTTATTACATTTTTTACTTAGTTGGTCACTCTGAGGCTACTATGGTAGGGAATAAATTGTATGTTTCTGAAGTTAAATCACGTCCTTGTCAGCTGTAAGTGTATGACATTCTGTCATCAACCACAATTTACGTCATTTACAGTATAACAAACCTCATACTCTATTCGCTAAAATATAATCCTTTCTCTTCTCTAATTTTATCAAAAAATATATATTTTTTTTTTGTTTAAATTTTAGAAAATTTGTCGTATTTATTGTAAAAAAAAAAATAAAAAAATTTCACGTCTTACATCTAGATTTTGGGTAATAGTTAATCAGAAAATTTTCGAATGCACAAGCAGTATGGAATCTTATGAAACAGTTTGGTGTCGGCCTTATTTAAGGCGACCGGATATGTATTCTTGGGTGTGCTACTTCAAACTTGAGGCAAATCAGCCTCAATAATTGATCGCTTTAGTAGTTTTTGTAAGTTTATAGTTGATTAGAATTTTGATTAATCAACATGTAACAAAACTTCTCGTTCAAATAAGTTGTTTTATTTAATATCTGTTACGATAAATTTTTACTTTCTCTTACTCCTAGTATTGTAATCGTGTCAAATTTTCAATATCGAGTTTTCACCGGAAATATCCGTTTTGAGGTCCCCTGAGTCCAAAAAAGTGGTTTTTAACAAATGGTCTGTGTGTGTGTGTGTGTGTGTGTGTGTGTATATGTGTATGTGAACAGCCAGCTCAAAAACGAAAAACCATAGAAAGTTGAAACTTGATATTCCGTTTAGGTATCACCATGGCATCTGACAGTGGGTCATCTGTCAAAATTCCAGAACCGGAAGTATCACTTTATTTGTTGTTTTTTTTTACTTTTTTCCATTTCTCTCAAAAATGGCTTCGACGATTTTCTTTAAACTTGGTATATCAACTACACATACTAAGAGCTACAGCTTTTATTTGAAATATTTCTCTGGAAAAATTCATTTAAGGGCAGTTATGGGGGAGGGGTGGGGGTAGGTTTTCATCTAAAGTGCTATTTCAGTTTAATAAACAATTCTATCATCTAAATAATATTAATTAGAATTGAATATGATGTTGAAATTCCCAGTTTCAAAAAAATCGGATAACCGGAAATGCGTTTACATTACCACTCTACCAATTGATTTTTTTCACTTTTTCGCGATTTTCTCAAAAATGGTTCCGACGATTTTCTTGCAACTTCATATACAAACTAAACATACAAGGATCTACAACTTTTATTTAATATATTTCTCTGGAAAAATTCATTTAAGGGCACTTTTGGAGGAGGGGTGGGGTTATGTTTTTCTCTAAAGTGTTATCATAGATGATTATACAATTCTATCATCCAAAAAAAATTACTTAGAAAGAAATAGATTGCTAAAATTCCGAGTTTCAAGAAAATTAGTAAACCGGAAGTGCGCTTTTACTAAATAGTTTTTCAGTTTTCTACGAATTTCATTAAATTTGGTACACTAACTATAAAATTTGTCAATTATAATTTTGAGAACTGGAGTAAGAGAAAGTTGTGTGAGCGTTTCAGACCAGATATTTTTTGTTACAACAAATAAGATTTGACTAGATTCTTTTTCTCTGACATGTAAGACAAGCCTATTACGTATCGATTGATCAAAGCGAGAAATTTTAGATAATGTCCATATTTCTCTTGCACATTGTATCGTCTTTTTTTTTTCTCGTCTACCTCGCCTCATTGGCGGATTAGAAGTGAGATATCAGACGTGTATTTCTAAAAAAAACAATCATTCGCTTCAAACATTTTTTTCTCTCTCTCTCTCTTCAGTTAACCTCTGTAATAATGAGAGATATCCACAAATTGATGTTTGCAGATTCTATGTTAGTTTCTGTGACAGTCAATTCCAAAAAAAATATTTTACAGAATATATGGTTTAATAGAATGATAACCAAATAAATATGAGTGTACATTTACACATATACATTATTTTATATTAAGAGGAAAAACTAATAAAATATAAAGTGATAATATAAATAAATGTTTTGCCTCTTCTGACCATGATACATATGACTAAGAAATCCATGGTTTTTCCCTCGGGAAATTAGGTTATTTGTAATGTTGCCAGAACCATATTTTACACTTCTTGAATCATCAATTTACATTCATTTATGTAGCAAATTTTCCAGCATATAGATTTCACGAGGTTTTAGTTGTTTTTTTTTTCTTTTCATTTACTACGATCGAGTCAGATTTTCTAATTTGAGTTTTCGAAATATATATTTTGAGTTCCCAGTATCCGAAACAAGATATTTTTATAGAAACTAGTCTCTCTCTCTCTCTCTCTCTCTCTATATATAATATATATATATATATATATATATGTGTGTGTGTGTGTGTGGGATAAGCGTGTTATATGGAATATGAAGTTTAAACTTCCTGAGATGCTTAATTTTTTTGAGATATTTTGTTCGTCGTACAAAGAGACACATACAACATTTTCTTTCACTCTGAGATCGTCAAAACAAGTATTTCCAGTGAAAAACCCAATTCCCTAAAATTTGACATGATCGCTAATACTTCCTTTTATACTTAGATTAAAAGAAAAATAAATGTCCAAAATTAATTTAATCATTTCGCCAGTAAATATTTCTAAATATAAATAATTATTTACATTTAAACATTGAATAAATAATTATTTAAAAGTGACATTTATAGTTCATTTAATATGATAGCATTATGTTAAATAACAGGTATTATGGAAGTGAACTAAGTTGCAAACAATAGCGACTTTGTGTGGTTTGGGCTGTGTCAACTACTTTGGTATATATGATACACTTACACTTAGAAGCATTAAGTATGGGGCCCGGGTAATAAGGTAATGTGGCATTTAGTCATGTACATTTGTAATAGTGTTGTGTGAAGTTTGTAGTTTTGTACGTAAGAGATGAGCAGGTGTAGAGAGATACTATCTGTAAGACTGTAGAACATGTTGGAGTGGTTGAGATACACTCGACTGTTCTAGAGACTTCAGGCCTAAGCCAACAACTTCCTTTGCTCCACTCAGTACTAACTAGATATTGCATTAACATGTCTAAAATGTTATATATTCTGCAAACAGTAAACTATTTTGTGTTCACCTTTTCATACAACTATTGAACTATTTTGACTGCCCTAAATTCCATATTAATAAGTTTCACTTTTGGACGAAATTCTTTACTTTAACACATTGAAACATAAATTTTAATCAATATCAATAAACATTGAAAAATTACATCTAAGGGCTCCATAGAGGAGAGGTGAACTCTAGCCATTTCTTCAGGGATATTTCCATCCAGGCCTTACTGTATACTGGCACCCTATCTCTGACTCTCACACAATAAAAGCAGGACTTGCAAAGGTAGTTGATGTGTGCAATAATTTTGGTTTAACTTAACTGAAAGACAGACTCAGTACCCTCCCTCACCTCCACACATTGTCAACTTCTACTTTGCAGAGGATTGTATGAACGCTGACATCATGGTACCAAAATTGGTCTTTCAGATCGTAGTTGATTTGGCTTAAAATCAATCCTTCTACATGTGATATCTAATATTTAAATTCTCTGGGCCAATGTTATTGAACTGTGACGGTTATAAATACGTAATATATTATCTGCAGTGCACTCAGTTAGGTGTTTTATCTAGACGTTATATGTTAAAACGGATAGAGTGCCTATAAAGCCAAATCCACGGCTATCTGAAAGATCTATACAATCTGTCAAATATAAAAAAAAAGGGAGAAGTCGGCATTTGCAATTAATTTCGAAGATTCGAGCATACTGAAAGCCAAGGAACAAGAAAAGTATTATATGTTTTGTAAGAGAGAGACACTATTGTTTCTGTAATTGAGAAAGTTGCATAAATCGAGTTTGTGGACCTGTCTGAGTGGATGCTATCCTTAATTAGGGAAAAGAGCGGAAGAAGAAAAAAAAGAAGAGAAAATAGCCAGTTTTTCTGAAAAAAATAAAGACTGTAACGCACGGAACAAGGCAGTGGGAACATACACTTAGACTCATATGCAAGCTGGGAAAGGGAAGAGAAATCTAAGCCCTGCCCTACGTACAGCCATCTTCAGTTTTAAGAAGGAGGAAAATGTTGGCCCCTAACAGTTTTCAGTGCTAACTCATAAATCAATCACTGAAAAAGAAATCTATGGGCGAAACTCGGTTTCTTAAAATGATTGTCACGATCTCAATTCGAAGATCCTAGAAGAGACTCATAATAAAATAAATTGTCTATGATTATTACAATATTATTTGGATTGTTAAAGTTCTTACATATTCATATATTGTCCTACGTATACTAGTGTTAAATAATAGTTGTTTCAAAATTATCTTTAATAGTAGCGAACTATGGTGGCCGGTGAAAAATGATGAACATATATATTGACACATAGTTGTTGTGGTTGGTTTCGCAGAGCTGGAAACCGTCAGAGATATTTTCCATGATAGCCTGCTTATTATGGTCATCGACCCGGTTTCAGGGGTTTGCCCATCATCAGGATGTTTTTGCCAAAACAATGTGATAACATAGAGTTGCATAGAGCAAATTTAGTTGATACACTCGTACATGAGTTGAATGTTAGGTACAGTGTGCAAAATTTGAAGTTTAATTAATGATTAATAAGAGAACTAAAAAGTGACTTCCTCTGGATACAGAAAAGATTTAAAAAGAATCGTACTTTATTTCTTGTAATAAAGTTAAAAGTAATAAACTTCTTTATACTTTATTGGTCAATTTTTTAATCACGATGGTTTTCTAATCCGCAATTTTTTTTTTTTTAAATAAAGGAAATCCTATAAATGGATAAGTTCAATAAATGTAATCTCCACATGGTAACATTATTAAAAGGAGATGATGGTTGTTGGTTCCATCAGTCATACCAAGTTAAAATAGAAATCTTCCCAATGAAGATAGTAGCCTTTTGTTATGAGACGCTATCGCATTAGTTCTGGTACAGAAAAGAAATATGACCAAAAAAAATAAATAAATAAATAAATAGAAAGAGTGGAAGAAGTAATACCCTTTTACTCAGTGTCAGATAAAAGTAGCTGTGGAGTTCATAATAAAAACACATGTCAACTCATACTAACTCACTTGCTCATAGTTATATATATATATATATATGCAAATGTATATATTATGTTCTCGCATAATATACATACATAAAGACATATATGGATAAAGGAAAACAAGGGAATACTAAAGAGAAAAATAATATTACTATATCTTTTGGCTTTCTCTTATATTGCAGTTGTGTATGTTTCTCCACACTGAGGCATCTCCTACACTCATATACGCACATATTTATATATATAATACAAATTTCTCTTACTAAGAGGTATTGTTATTAGTGACATGTTAAATTTTCGAAAGTTTTCATTCAAAATACTTATTTTTTTTTTGAGATCTCCCTAAGTAAAACAAAAAAAAAACTTTTAAGCAAATGATTTTTAATGTATTTTATATATTTTAACGTAATTATATGTGTGTGAATCTCTGTCTGTGTGTCTGTTAACAATATATCTCAAAAATAAAAAAAATCATAAGGAACCCACCCCTTAAACTTGATATTCCGTTTAGGTACACTATAATGGGGTTGATAAAGGAGAGAAATGGACTGGTTAGAATAAATTAACCGAATATGGTTAACACAGTATAATGTGATAAATGACACTGGCTGCCCTGGACTTTACACTTGAAATGATAGAGTAAGGTAGAGTGGAAAAGGGGTAATGACACGTAGTGATGAACTCAGTAGTATGAACTGTTCTCCTATCTGATTCCCGTCGCTGTATTTATGTGGTTTCTCCCATTCCAGTCCGAGAGAGTGGTCCTATCATTTTGTCTCTCTCTCTCTCTCTCTCTGCTATTACATACACCATCGATCGTAAGTGACATGAACATTTCGTACAAAATCTACGACTTGGAAGTGCCGACTTTACTGAATTTTCTCCAAAATTGCTTAGAACTTCTTCTTCTTCTAAAATTCCCCGACTATCGAGAAACTTATGTGGGGATATTAATGTACATTAGAAGCATTGCTAGAATTCCAAATATGAAGGATATTAGGGTAACTGAGAGTATCACTTTATATAATATAGGTTATTGAGATTTCTTTTCTTTTTTTTTTTGGATTTTTTTCTCAAAAATTGCTCCGACTTATTTTCTATTTTTTTTTTTATAAAAAACTTGAAAAAGCTTACAGCACAAATAGTCAACCTGCCAGTTTTATTTGAAATAGTTTTTTTCCGATAAAAAAAAAGAAAGAAGAATTTCAGGGAAATTTTTGGAGACCTTGTAGTGGAAGAACGAAATAGAAAAATAATAGTTTTGAAAAATAGTTTAGAATATTTTATAGTTTGAAAAATAGAATTTTGTTAATATTTTAAATGTATCTTAGTACAGTGAAAAGAGTCAGGCATTGCTATTCGGGAGACAAAGCCACAAGAATCCGTTAAATTAATACAATGTCACTTGGCCAACTGTTTTGTAAGAGAAGGCATTCTTTCGAACAGTCGGCATTCTGCTTTCAAACGAGGATAGTCTGAAACGGACATTCAAGCCAGAACACTTGCTTCAGGAATCGCTCTCTTGAACTCAGTGCCATTGATAGTGATTTGCCTTTATTCTAGATAAACATCTGATTTATTAAGATATAGTTGTGATATTGTAAAATACTTAAATTTACTTAGAGAATAATATATTTATTTTAAAAACAAGTGATGCTCTCTTGATTATTACTAATACTTCTCTCTTAAACATATATACACTTACAAGCCCCTTTACTAAACAGCTCGTACTACACCAACTACTACTACAAACACACAACAACTCAACACACCAATTGCATTTCAACCTCTTGAGTTTAGACTTAGTGTTGTAGTTTTGCTAAAAGGTTGAGATAGAGGGCGCTGATACACAAACTTCTTTCTTTTTTTCTATCAGCTCAGGGAACGAAAACTCAGTTTCAAAAATTTAACATGATCGCAAGACCGACAGTAAGATAGTTAATTTTTTTTTTTTAAACATCACATCAATATTTAATAACAAGCCACTACATAAATAGTCAAACCTCTGATAGTAAAATAGAAAATAATGATAAATTGAATTTTTTTTTTTTATTTATTTACATTATAAAGCAAACATCACATTTGGATAGAATTTGAAAATTTACACTCTTTTTAATTGGATGGCGAGTTGACAAAATAGGTTTTTTTAAGTTTTATTAGGAATTTCGTTAAACTCTCAACTATGCTAACTGTACAGATATAATCGTATCACTTTCATTTGTAACGTTTTATAAAAATATATATATATATTAGATAATTTGCGAGATTTTGTGACGTTCATTTTTCAAACATTATATTATATAGGCTATTGGTTCAGTGTTTTTGGCGCGCTCTATTGGGCCACAATATAATTAATTCACTACCTGCTAAGAGTAGTACGTAGTAGTACTTAACCTCCCCACCACCGCTATTTCTATGTTGGGACAAATCTGTAACATTTGAGTTTAAAGAAAATTTTACATTTTGTTATATAATTACTGTACTAACAGGTATAAGAGAACGTCTGGGTAATTCTTTAGCCTTGTTTTTTTTTTTGTTTAACATTCCTCCAATGAGTTTCCAAATTCAAATTAGTTAGATGAACGGGATAAACTTAGTTACCGTCGCAAACATAACTTAGTTATGGGAGTTCATTAATGAAATAAGTTCCTTAGTATTATTGAGGAGGTTGTTTTAGGGTTACTAATTCTGAATATCAAAAACATCTCAGAATTTATCTGACTTTTTTCTTTTCTCCATCTAAAATTTTATTTTACAATATATTTGAATAAGTTTTTATCCCATTTTTTTAGGGGGGGAGGGGGTATTTCAAAAGGTATCGATTTCGACCAAAAGTTTTAGCGACATTTAGAGTACGATATGGCAAATGACTTTTCACCCTAATAAATAGTAAATGAAACTTATTTAAATAACCTCCTAATTAACCAGCAGATTAAATGAGGTTCTAATGTTAATGTGATGTAATATCACACGTCAAATTAGTTCCCTGCTATCCGCAAGGAATACCAAGGTCTTATAAAAGGAAACGAAGCCAACCAAGGATTGGGGGATGAAGTATTGTCCTGCTTCCCCTACCACTCGAGTCTAAATTGAAGGAAAAAAGCACAGTGGAGGCCTCATTCTATCACCTTCTTCAAGAGCGAAGACACCTTCCGTGCGATCAGCCAACCACAAATATCCAGTCTACACATCAGCCACTTCCTATATCTCTCAGTCTATCATTGAGTTTCTCTCCCTGTCTCTAAATCTCTTAAGTCGAGTCCTTAGAATCATAAATGTACACATTTTTTTTTTTTTAATTTAAGGCGCTTTTATCTATGGTCATTAGCGCCCGGAGCCTTCTCAGTGCAATGCCGGCCACCGGACAGTGTTCTCTCGCTAAAGACAACATTGTCCATCACCGAACAGTGAGTTGAAGAGGCTGCTCTGAAGAAAAAATCTAAGGGTAGCACTGGACTCGAACCCGGGACATCCGCGTGGGAGTCCAACGCGCTAACCACTTAGCTAATCCCTTCCTTAAGTGTACACATATTAATTATAGTGCTAGTCATAGCATTTAGTTATTAATTTTAAACCCCTGAAACTCCCACTACATCAATATAAAATTGATTTTATTGACATTGGATTTCAAGTGTTAATACTGGATTCGCTATGTACTTAGTAAGCAGGCATTTTGTGTCTTAAATAGCTCATTTTACTTTCACTTACACCTAGTAAAAGGAAGTATTGCGTGCAAAATTTCGAAATTGAGATTTCACCGGAAATACACGCTTTTGAGGACGTATAAGTACGAAAGAAATTTTTTAGCGAATAGTCAGAATATGTGTGTCTGATCAAATTATCTCAAAAAAAAAGAAGAAAAAATCGCAGAAAGCTCAAACTTAGATTCGATTCTGTGGGGGGAGGGAGGTTGGCTGTCCAGCCTACGCCACCGCGACCCCATAAGTTGGAGTTCCCTCTCCGATCCTGTCCCTTATCTGAACTTTGGAATCCGGGGAGGCTCCTAGGTGGTCGGTTAAGAGCACCCCTAATCATAGCACATCTCGAGTCCTGTCTGCTTCTGATGAGGCCTGCAAGCGTCAAATTCTCCTCTCGAGAGAGGTGAAAGCCCAGCCATACGAGCCCTTCGACGAGCCTGACATAAAACGTGCTGTTTCCTCGTCTTCCTCATAAAACGTACACAGGTTACCCGTTGTGAGGCCCATGCGGTACATGTGCTTATTAAGTCTACAATGGATTAAGCCAGTGAAGAGACCAACTGCTATCCTTATGGCTACCCCGGCCTTGTTGGAGCAATTCTGCAGCTTAAACTTAGTATGCCGTTTGTGTATCACATCAAAATCTGACTAGAAAGTTTCGTGCAAATCCATCAACCGGAAATGCGACCTTACTGAATGTTTTTTCCCCCCTTTTTTCACGATTTTCTTTAAATTTCCTATACTTTATATATATATATATATATATAAATACCTATCACTTTTAGGTTTTGCAACAGTATAGTTATGCTTCCACCTAAAGTAATTGCTAAAATTCCAGATTTTAAGAAAATTAGTTAACCAGAAGTGCGACTTTACGGTATAGGTTTTGTGAATTTATTGGTGATTTTCTTGGGAACGGTTGAGACGATTTTCTTTAAACTTGGTATACTAACTTTATCGATTTAAACCTATCACTTTTATTTGAAACATTTAAAAAAAAAAAAAGAATGAAGATTTTAGGTAGTTGTGCAGAATTTGTAACATTAGATCTCAAATTTAATTTCATTTGGCTCATGGTTAGTGGTGCGGTCTTCTGGACAACAATATAATGACTTCATTACTTGGCCGAGTTAGTCGGTCGGTAACTTATTACTTGTCCATTCACGCCATTATATTTATTTTAGAACAAATCAGTAAAAGTTTGAACTATTAATAAAATTGTCAATTTTTATTTATATAATTGTATTAACACGAAAGTCCTGTGAATATTTCACACCACATTTATACTTTTGTATAATATATATTTTATGCATAATATGTCTAAATTTATTAAAAAAATTTAGATGAAAATTTCTCTCTATATATTTTATTAAAACCTGTTTAACGTTCAATGTAATCTTATCAAACTAACTTAGATAAGAGAAAAAAACTAAGCTAGAGTAAAAAGATCATAACTTAGATAAAGTTTAAATTAAATCAAGTTTTAATTAACTCCATTTCTCTTCATCTCTCTAAAGCTTTCTTAGAATTTTCCATTTATATATTCTAAGTTTTAACAAATTTATTATTTCCATTTTTATTTTCTATTACTTCCTAGTTAAGTTTTCGAAACGTCAACCAATTGACGTTCTCTGAGAATAAAAAATTGTTTTTGGTGAATGGTCTGCACATATTTTTGTGAGTGTGTGTGTGTGTGTGAGAGAGAGAGAGTGAAAGACAGACACACAGAGAGAGAAAACAAAATAACTCAAAAACAAAACGTCGCAAAAAGCTTAAACTCGATGTTCCTTTAAACTAAAGTTTTTTTTTACATTTTTTTTTTTTTGCGTTTTTCTTGAAAACGGCTTCAATGATTTTCTCTAAATACCTATCACTATTATTTGAACGATTTTCCTGGAAAAATTGATTTTTCTGTGAAATTCTGAGTGAACAGTAGCGTTAGGCATCACGTTTTCCTCTAAAGTGCTACTTCAATTCCATGTTTTATATTACCATTTATATTATATTGTGAAAAACGTTTAACATGGAAAATCGGTTAAAACGAAATCACCACTGTGGTCCCGACAAAATACTATGTAATTTCATACATTTTTTTTTTTTTCTTTTCTTTTAACACGAAACAAATATCGCTTAACACGAAAAGATTGCACTTCTCGGGCGAACAAAATATACCTGTTTTCTGCAGTCATATCGTCACGCAGATTTTTTTGGCCTATTTTTTTTTCGTTAGACGAAACAAAATAAACAATTGCTGCCACTGTTGCTAGGTTTCCGCTTTTGAGTAGGTAAAGGCACCGCTATTGTCAAAACATTTCAGTTAGTTTCCTTTGACATATCTTGTTTTTCTCTTATTTATTGGCTGCATTTCTTATTCAGTTTGATTGGGTTGGGTATTTTTGAACCAAATTTACAGCCAGCTTTTTCTTTTTATTCAGTATTTGATTTTACATTCGTCAGGTTTGGTGTTTAGCTTTACGTTTCGACAATCATTTTGCCATTTTCAAAAGCTTTTGTACTAATGTCTTGACTAGTACTTCTTGCTGACTACTTTAGAAATTAACTGCATGTACTTCTGTTAGTTCTTTGTTTTACTTCGAGAGGATTCATTAAGAAATTTAACCGAAAATGTTTTACTTTGAAATTGTCGTTATCTGTGGTAATATTACAAATTAGATTTAATGTATGTTTTAATGTTTGAAATTTCTGAAGTATAATGTGAAAACTTTGATTTCTTGCTTACTGAATTTGAGTTTGAGATTAAGAGATCTAGCAGAAAAAGAGATCTCAAACTCAAATTCAGTAAGCAAGAAATCAAAGTTTTCACATTATACTTCAGAAATTTCAAACATTAAAACATACATTAAATCTAATTTGTAATATTACCACAGATAACAACAATTTCAAAGTAAAACATTTTCGGTTAAATTTCTTAATGAATCCTCTCGAAGTAAAACAAAGAACTAACAGAAGTACATGCAGTTAATTTCTAAAGTAGTCAGCAAGAAGTACTAGTCAAGACATTAGTACAAAAGCTTTTGAAAATGGCAAAATAATTGTCGAAACGTAAAGCTAAAAACCAAACCTGACGAATGTAAAATCAAATACTGAATAAAAAGAAAAAGCTGGCTGTAAATTTGGTTCAAAAATACCCAACCCAATCAAACATTTCAGTTAGTTTTGGAATAAACACCCATCCCATCTTATGACTGATTGCCTGGGTTGTGAGGAAATTAGGTTCTGGACCTTTGGTCGCAATAGGATGTCTGTGGAATAGCTTAGGCTATTTCCGCTTAAGGTTATTGCCCGATTTAGTCGGACTGCGGTGAATCTTAGATGGATTAGATCCGGGTCTGGATTTTTGTTCTAGACCCGGTTTGTTGTTGTTTTTCTTGGGGTAGCTATATGGGCCCAGTGATGAGGCTTTGGACAGCGTAGGGTTTGGTCCCACCCCACAGACAAATAATAATAATAATAGTTTTGGAATTCGGTGAATTTCCTGCTAAAATCAGTGAATTTTGTGTTGTTTTTTTTTTTTGTAATTTTAAGACATAAACTTATATTTTTATGTGTCAGAATGGCAGAGAAGAAATCGAGACGAAAACAAACCACTAATTTATCGTTTAACACGAAATTCTTTTTACACGAAAAAATATTTCGGTCTTAATATAAAATTTTAATATAACGTTTCCTCGAAAAGACCATTTCAGACGGTAATTTATGATTCTGTCACCTTATATAATGTTTTAGATATTTTAGAAGGATTGCTGGAATTTCAAATATGAACACAATCGGCTCCGGAATGCGTTTTTTACAGAATAGGTTTTTGTATTTTTTGGCATTATCATCTTTGGAAATGCTAACTGCACAGATATCTATTACTTTTATTTGAAACAATCCGCCCCCCGCCCCCGCCCCAAAAAACAAAAATGATTTTAGCTAGTTTTGCGAAGTTTGTGGTATGTTATGTTTCAACTATATGCAGTTTGGGACCGCTCATCACGTTCCTACTTGCTTGGGTTGGTAAATTTATATCACGACAAATGAACAAAATTTTAAATGTAAAGAAATTTTTTCATTTTATATATTTTACGCTCAAAGACCGAAAATGCTCATTGAGCGAAAAAACAGCTCACAGCTGAACACAAGTCCCACAAGTGACCACAAGTCACTGTAAAACATCCACATCGCGAAATTCATGTTATGGCTCTTATGAAAACGCTCACGACGCATTGTGGCAATCGCAGAAAGACCACATAGCGAAATTCGTGTCGTGGCTATCGTGTTATTCGACCACAACGCATTGTGGCAATGAAGAAAAGCCGTGACGCGTTCTGAGCACTAGTTGGTGTAACCATATCACGACGGATAGGTTGTAACTTGTCGGCTTGAGTACAACGATGCATTAAAACATCAGTAGAGTTGTTTATTCATTGTTTGTCTGTTTCTGAGGGTGAACATATATCAGCGCTAACCGTGACCAGTAAAAAAGAAGTGTTTGATGAAAAATTACGTGAGTTTGTGGAATGAAGTATTGATCGCAGTTTTATCACGTGTACAGAAAAATATGAAATTTTACTTACTGAAGCAAAACAGTCTCAGTTCTCAGCTTAAAAAAAACAACCAGTCTCTATCTTCAAAGCAGTATCGTCGTCTTAAACGATATGATGTCTTAAAAATTGGCGACACTGAAACGTTGGTTGAAGCTGGAGTAGATAATACAAGTTCAAAAATCCGTTACTTCTGCAAACGCGTCATGGCTTTTCTTTATTGCCTCAATGTGTTGTGGTCGTGTAGTATGATAGCCGCGACACGAATTTCGCTATGTGGTTTTTCTGTGATTGCCACATTGCGTCGTGAGCGTTTTCGTGAGAGCCATAACACGATTTTCGCGATGTGGATGTTTTGCAGGGGCCACAACGCGTTGTGACCTATTTTTTCGCTCAATGAGCATTTTCGGTCTTTGGGCGTGACATATATATGTAGTTGTTTGTATTAACAGTGGTAAGAGAAAGTCGTGTGAGTGTTTCACTCGAGATTTTTTTTTTTTATTAATATTATTGAATGAAAAAGAAAAAAGAAAAAAAAAAACTAAACAAAAGTAGGGGGTGTTGAAGTTTTTTTAGATAAGGAAGTTTATAATAGATAAAGTTTATAGAATGTAAGAGAGTGATGTGGAACTGTGGAAAGATAGGTAAATTTGTGTAACAGATGCTGATAAGCTACATTTACTGTGTTGTCTTATCTTTATACAACTTTATTGTATTATTTGTTATTTACTGATAAATGTCGACATTTAACTCTAGACTATATATTATCTCTCTTTCTTTTCCTTTCTCTATTCAGACACTTTATTTCTTCCTTTTTATATATGTTTTCATGTTTTTGTTATTTATTATGTATTCTTCATCTTTATTTTATAAGAAGTTTTGATTGATATATTTATTTCATTTATTAATTATCATTATAGTTAAATGAAGGCACACTGTATTAGGCGCTTATGGTTAATATATTGTCATTTTAGTTTGGATCATGACTCACTTTATACATACAGTCTAGATGATTTGTATCAATTACAAGAAAGATTTAAACTGGTGTTAAACACTCATTAACTTTCTCTAAATAGTTTTTACAATTTAATGGTCAATTGATACAATTTACTTTAAAACGTTTGGTAACATTTAGATGGACTTGGATAAAAAAGGTTGTAGGAGTTAATCATGTATACCGCGAGTGTAACTATTATGGTAATGCCCTGTGTCTGAACCTTGTAGCCAAAGTTTAAATTTTAACCTTCCTGAAGACCCTCCCTCCCTTAATTTCAGTTTTTCGAGAAAAATATTTGAAATGATTTATATCTGTACAGAAGCATTCCGTTTAATGAAAATCGATCAGCTGTTTTCGAGAAAACTCCCCCAAAAAAACTCAAAAATTTAATTCTCTGAAGACCTTATTCTGGTTACTCGACTTTTCTCCAAATTTGGAATTTCAATAATGTTTCTAAAGTTCAACAATATTATATAGGTGGTAGAACCATAACATTGTACTGAAATGCTATTTTGGAAGAAAGCTTAACATAGCAAATTTGCGTATTCGAAGTTTGAAATTTTGACACAACGCAACAATATTTCCTCTTACTAGAAATAAGAGAAAATAAAAAATTATTTTTCTCATGAAATCTAACATAGGCAAAAGTTTCAGAAAGTATGAGATTCTAAGATTGCAGATATTGAAGTAAGAAACACATTTTCCACTTTCAATTCATAATTAGACAGCTGCTACAGATTAAAAGGCAGAATTCATTGAAAAATTTGACGGGAAATCTATAAGATAATCTTATCTAGTCCAGCCAAAAGAAGACATCCACATCTACGAGCTCTTGTTTGGTCTTGGCTACGGTGCTAACCGCTGGACTCTAATAAGTACTTTTTTAAACATAAAATAATAAGAAGAAATAAGAGTCAGAAAGTTGTGACCAACTTATGCTCGAACGTAGAAATAGATTAGTTTTTAAAATATAGAAAATAACGTAATAGTTTATTTTCTGATCACTGCTTAGGTGCAGTATAATCAATCCAGTTGAATTTTACACTGGAGAGTCCAGGAAGCTGGAAAGATCAGGCTCATAAATCGGAGATTTGGGCAAGCTATAGAACACTCTTCATATACTGAAGCTTCATTGTGGAGTGTAATGTAAGGAAGGGAAAGAGTAGAAGGGATTTAGAGAATTTTGACTGCGATTGCGATGACTCTGTCAATCAGACGGGTCTGGGCGGTAGGCACTCTGACTTGCTGACCTTCTTTCTCAGTGAAAAATCATGTCTGGCCGACCCTCGTCCTTTTGATTTGTTATGATAATTTGCAGTTATTAATCCTGTTCTGTTTCGATAGAACATAATTATGGATGTCTTCTATGTCCAAATATGCGAGTTGTCATCCTTCTCATAAATATTTTGCATCTGAAAGCAGCAAACGAAGAAGACACATTCTTTGTTCATGCATAATGCAGCTACAACGCAACTCTCGTATCAGATTCAAATTCAAAGGTAATTTTTTTCTGCATCATTAAAATTTTTGTAAACTCGACTTGCTGGATTTGCCACAAATAGATAGATAATGTTGAATACGTGGATGGGTCCGCAATGTGGATAATATCTGGTATTTTATCCGTCGTAGCATGCGTATTCATTTAGTTCCTGGCCGGTTTTGGATTTTCTTCCATCGTCAGAGCAAATTCACCAAGTTCAATTAGAAAGTTCACAGCAACGTAATGTTTATGTTACACTCACACTTGTTGGTTTGTTGATTGTATACATGTGGGAGGTTGTTGGGGTGGTTGTAAGGTTATGCTGTACATAACCTTATAATCTCCTTACATGTATGCAACCAACAAGTGTGAGTGTAACAGAAACATTACGATGAAGTGAACTCTTTAAACGAACTTAGTGAATTTGTTCTGACGATGGATGAAAATCCGAAACTGGTCAGGAACCAAATGAATATACATGCTACGACGGATAAAATACTAGATAGATAATGTTTACGAAGATAATATTTGGTATCTCCTGTAGAGTTAATTAAATATCGGCTTCCTTATTTTTACTATCAACATTTATAGATATATGTGGGTGTCGTCAGTGATAAAAATAAAAAAGTTCTGAAATCCGTAATTCACAAAAATTATTTAGTAGCATTGTGATTTTCTACGGTCATAGGCTCATAAACCAGCCAGCATACTGGAACAAGACAAAGAGAGAAAATATAAATCTTACTGATCTGTTTAAAAGGTTGGCCATATAAGAGTATTGACCTGGTTTAATTGGTCTATCACCCTAAAAGGAGGGAAATCTCCATTATAATTGAAGATAAGTCAAGGAGAAGTGCAAGATTAATTAGTATATCTATTTGGAATAGGATACTGAAAAGTCTGGACTTGAACCCTACACCCAGATGCCCTTATTATGCATCCTTCTGCGACATTATAATTGTTATATGATTTCAGAACAAAACCTCCAACTTGGTATTTTCACTTTATACATACTTGATGAATAAATAAAAGATAGCGTCAAAAAAAATAAACAGAAAAGTTAATTCTTTTTAATTGACGTCAATTATTTTCATATTATTTTCATATGATGATGGATGGGGGCCTATGTATTAATTGGAAGGACGGTTTGTTGGTGTGGAATATGCGCGCAGTGGTTGCAGAGTTATTGGACAGTCCGCCAACTTCCAACCGCAATAAACTTGCTCTCGGTCCGCCCTCTTCTCTCACTCTTATGCCATAGCGGTGGCGATGAGGAGGAGTACACTCGGCCAGTGCTCGCCATGCTTTCTGCTGACTTAGTTTACAAAAACTTTACCAACCAAAATTACCAAATCATTAACCATCATAAAAAATACTTTATTATTACCACTTTTTATTCCACTTTAATTATTTAACTTGTTTATTATTTTATTTTTTATTGGTAGATCCATTAAAATTACTTTCTTTTTTTTTTAATTGAAACAATAATTTATTTGCAACTCGTTGATTTCGAATTCCAGAGAATTTTACTTTTTTGTATTGTGTGAAAACACTAGCTGGTTGTTATTCTTAACAAATTAGGTCACATTTATTCACTGGTATTCTTCTTTTTTACACCCAGTTCGGATTGATTGAAAAGATCTACACTATAAAACCCAATGATATTTTTTTGGCTCTTTGATTAAATTTCAACAAATTTGCATTTGTCATGGAAAGAAATTTTTATCTTTCTTTTACCCGCCAAAGTTTGTTTTCATTTCGCTAGTAAAACAAAATTGAAACTAAACTGGGAGGGAAATTCTTCATTATACTTCCTGACGGACTACTACATTTATGGGGAAGATTTAGAAGCCAAAAAAGCATTTATATGGTGTTTGGACGAGAGGATATATTCTCTGAGGAAATATTACCATAGATGGAGAATTATTTGGCGTGCCTTTTATGGATCAACTCAGTTTATGAGAGACAAGAAGGACTTCAGATTCCCTTTCTTTGAACTGGATAATGAATTAATGACCCTTTTGTAGGAGCGAAATTTTTTTTAGAACTAAACAGAAATTTGTTCCAAGCGCAGAGGCACAATCGATTTTGTCGTCGACAAACTGGTGCAAGATCTGAAAAAAATTTCAAAGATTTTTTTTTATGAATTTTGTTGGAGCAGTCGTGTCCCTCAGGATTGGCATATTAAAGTGGCCTGATAATGTTTTTTTGTTTTGATTGAGATTAAATCGTTTTGTAAAATATATTTGTTATTAATAATTTCAATGTTATCTCCACAAGATAATATAACAAAATATGGAAGATTCTTCTTCTCGACCGTTCTTAAATGATGGCCTAAGTATTGTTGAGATTCGGTCTTTTTTTTAAAAATAAAAAACATAAATTTTTGCCAACGTTTCGACAAAATATGTTATCTTTATCAACGCCTACAAACATACAAATACAACGGGTTCTAAAATAAATAAAAAAATGTATATATTAATCTATATATTTTATTTTTTGTTACATTCTGTTTTTTTGTTTCTTGATTTTGTCTTTCTAAAAAGAACCCGTTGTAGTTGTATGTTTTAGGCCTTGAAAAAGACAATATATTTGTCGAAACATTGGCAAAAATTTAAGTTTTTTTATTAAAAAAAAAAAAAGACCGAATCCATCGTAACAAAATATTTTTATCCCTTCTGATAATGGCAATGGATGATTTAGTTTGCCATGTATAGATGGCGCAAATACAGATAGCAGTAATTAGTCCGCTTTGCCTTGAAATGCCCAACTAAATCTTCATAACATTGGTCCACCAATATTAGAAATATCTAATTAAAGTTCCAGCCAATTTGTGGTATAAATGGCCGTTATCGTCTATATGTGATCATTAGTTCTAATTTAGAAATCCCTACTGAATATTATTACTTCACTTAATTCAATTTTATTAGAAATATAATTCACCTTTTAACCTTTTACAGGTTAAATAACAAACATTAAAACGAATATTATATGACCTAGTTATTTTTATTCCATGCCATAATATGTTTGAGCTACTAATATAACCCACTTTTTTATAATTAGATTTACTATTTTTTGTGTTATCCTCTTCTTACTTTTTTTAATTCTTTTGTAAATGGAAGTATTCGAACGTCACAAATTGGAGGAATTTGTTTGTTACCGAAACTACGGTTTTTTGACGTCAGTTGAATCCGGGGAAACGTGTTCCCTTTTTTTTTCAAAGAAATTTGTCTCTTTCTCACTCACTCACACGCTCTCTCTCTCTCTCTCTCTCTCTCTATATATATATATATACGATATGTGTGTGTGTGTATTATTATTATTATTTCCATGGATTATTGATAAATGAATCGATATATATAATGGATTATTATTCTTTTATTGCAATTTTTATCATAAACTGCTCCAACGATTATCTTGAAATTTTGGCTACACACTAGTTCATATGACTAGTTCTATTATCAAAGATATTTTCCATGATAGCCTGCTTCTTTTTGTGGTCAAAAATGCCTAAAGACAGCATCCTTGGTATAAACAGTGTCAAACAGTAAGTGAACACATTTCCTATCAATTAAAGCCATTAGTTCTCGAAAAGTGAGCCTATTGATTAATTTGACCGATTCATGGTTCTCTTCTCTTCCTTCCGATTCCTTCGTAGACTAATTTCTCTTCCTCCTATTTCCTCTATAATTTTTTTTCGCTCCATTGATTCTAATACAATTTCTCTGGTTCTTTCTGAAAATTTCAACAACTTCTTTGTCAGAATTCCAATTTTAAGCTTGAGTTGAAAAATTCCGTTTTTTTTTTTTATTATTAGAGCACCCACGTTTCTCTTCTTCCTTTCAAGGACGCTTGTTATAATTTTGTTTTTTAGCGAAGTCACTAGCAGATGGAAAACCTAATTGGATCATACGCTTCTATGAGCCAAATGAAGTCTTTTGTATATATTTCTTTTATATTAAATGCTTTTACATATCCGGTAAAATTTAAATGGAAGAAGAGAGCGAAATTAATTCTGTTTTATAATTTGCAGTCATGTACATTTGAATAAATGTAAGATATATATGTGTCTGTGTGTTTAGAGTACGTATATAAAACCTGAAATAGGAGATAGTATATATCAGAAAAGTGATAAAACATTTTAGTTTAAAGTGAGAAATGGAATTCGTGACGTTAATATTTCCAGGCTACAACCGCTACTACCGCACCCCCTATTTTACTAACTGTATAATTCCGACATGTATATAATTGCGATCCAACTGTAAACGATATTTCCCTACTGTTGCTGCGGTTTAATATAAACTACATTAATTTACTATGAAAACAACACTTAATATAAACTGACATTTTCGTTTTAGTTGTTAAAACACTATTATTAAATGATCAATTTGAAATTTTTAATCAATTTTATTTATTATAATTTATTCTAATTAACTGAAAAATAATATATTTGTTCTGCTATATGCTATACTAAAGGCTCCAATAATTCCGGCGATTTTTTTATCCGCTTACATACTTCACTGCATCTGACGCAAAGGTTTCGGACAAAATCTGTCAACAGCAAGTTTAATTTTACTAAATTTCTTTTTGGCCAGTTTTGCGCGATTTATTCGAAAATGGCTTCAACGATTTTCTAAATACCTATCACATTTATTTAAAAACGTATTTCTAGGAAAATTTATTTTGGAGGGGGTTTCTGGGGAGAACAGTAGCATAATGCCTTAAGTGAAATTAACAACATTTTTTAATGTCATTGTTATGGCCTTTCTCAGAGGAGCAAGTTAGAACTCGTCTGCCAGAACAAGCGGACAATGAGGAAGCATACCACCTGGCTAAGTTGGGATCTTCATTACTTCTTTGTTGTCCCGAGCCAGCAATGGTCTATTAAAAAGCAATTGGCAACAGAGAAGTTAAACAATGGAGGAAAAGTGATTTAGAGAAGCGCTGGAAAGACATGGAGTCCTCCTGGCTAAAATTTTTTTAAAAGATGTTAGACAGTGGGGACTTTAAGTATCTTCTCTCCAGCGTGGCCATTTACACAAAACAGGTAGGATATGTGACGATGTACTTGGTGTCAGAATTGTGACGATGAAGTCAGAAAAATAATGTGACTTCACTGACTCCTAGGTCAGTGTCCACGTTTCGCCAACATCGTTCCGCATATTTGGAAGCGTACCACTTTCAATGAAATGCTTAGTCTGGAGTTAGAGTTTTAAAAATATCTTAAGATACGTATTGCAGTCAGATTGGTAGGTGGCTAGGAGAGACTTCTTAAGAGTAGTTTCTTCCTCGTTGTGGTGTTTTTTTTCATTATGGGAAGATAACAGCCATATTGGCTTAGCCCCGCTTCTTCGAGCACTCAGCAATAATAATAATAATAATAAAATGGCAGTATTATAAAAAAATATTCACTTAAAAATAAATCGAATTATACGTTCAATCTAACCTGAATTATCCATTGAATTATTCTTGATATTACCGTAGATACATAATACCATCGACTAGAGCCTAAGGGATATAAAAATTCAGCACTTCAAATACATGAGGCAGCCAATTTATCGATTTTCAGTTTTTATGTTTAGAAGTATAATGTCGTATCTTATCTTTAACGGGTGATTTTCTTTTAATGTTTATAGCTTCTATTGTTTTAAAAGGAGGGATAATATTTATTGATGGATATATTGTCTGGAAATTGTTATAAAGAGAAAGTTTTTAACAGAAAAAAAAATCATTGGTTGATAAAGTTTTTTTGGTTTTTGTTATTTTTTTTAGCATAATTAATGAATTGACGTTTTATTCTGTCAGTGCGAAAAATTTTTTCGGAATGAAATGAATAGAAAGTGTAAGGAATTTATGCTAAAACATAGGAATGGGAATTCCTTAGAAATTCGAAATCGACTCTTCAGTATTGGACAGATAAAGTGCTTATTAGAACTGGCGAGCTTCCACGAAAAACTAGGACGTCGGAGAAGCGATGAAGAAGTTGCAAGTGAGACGCAGGCTTCTCCTTGGGGGGGGGCGAAACATTTAGTCAAAAAATCTGACCTCTTGGATTCAGCCCACCACGAACTCTTCTCAGATCATGTGAACTAGATCACCCAAGTTTACACTAGAAGGTGAAGCTTTCTATCGAAAGAGAATTCTTCAGCCTCATTAGTGGATTGTTGGGCAGTACAAGGGTTTTGTCTCTTCACAAGCTAATCGCGCTACTGCGAAGCCCGGCTGGCTCGCAACTTTTGGCACAGGAGAAACCTGAAGGTGCTGTTAAGGCTTCAAAGGATGGACATTATGCTCTGGAACACAAAAGGGAGGTACCACAATAGAACCATTGGGTATTAGAGATCTATTCCTAAACTGTATTGTCCTTTATAAACTCCATTGTCGTGCTGGTTCACTTCCAGCGTAATGGCTTTCCATATAAGTCCATTTATGTGCTTGCGCATTTCAAATTATTAATTAGTTATTTGAACAAAGATTATTGTAGATCTGCCTAATGTTTCTACAGCTTCATGGATCATTCATTCTTGCTTCAATTTCAATCATATCTTTTTTCGGCCATACTCATGGAAAATTACTAGGCCGATTAGGCTCAAAATCCAAAGTTCATAAACAAGTCTGACCTCGTAATACGGTTCATTTTTAATATCTCTGATGTTGTTTTTTTTGTATTAGATCAAAATTATATTTTTACCTTGATAAATTTTACTAATGAATGTATTAAAGTTTTTCTCGTTCGTGATATTTCGTTCAAAGTGAAACTGTACCTATACCTACCTACAAGGGGAGGTATTCAAACTGTTTTGACGGAATTGCTTTATCGGACAACTAAGACAAAGTTTTATTTTGCTCTGAACTTCCTGAATTGAAAAAACAAATTGTATCTGCATAAAGTGGTGGAGGAGGTATTACAAAGCAGCGAACTAACACGTGGAAGTTTAATTAAATTAATTAATCTAATTAGTCTCTTAGAATATTAGAAAACTTTTGGGAGTTCATTTACAAATAAAACAAAGATACAAAACATTTTCTGTGGGAATACAATTGAAACTCCGCTAACTCGGCATGTCAGATACATATTGAAAAAGTTTATACGTTTTTCTTTATCACCTGTCTATATAAATAGAAATTAAGTGATGTCTTTATAGGGTGGCCTATTTAGTGTGTTATTTATTACACAAGCTTTGTTTTGTATATTAGAGAAGCCAGGAGAATTTAATTATAGCGAATTAATTATGGTAAGCAGGAGCATTCTTGTTTTGTACACTAAACACACACACACACACACACACACAGAACGAGTCGAAGCTTCAGTGATTATTTTTTTTTTTACTTTCTGTTGAAAAATGATATACTTGCAATCGTATCGAAATTTTCGATATCCAGTTTTTACCGAAATTGTTGGGAGAAGGGGAACTCCATAAATGGAAAAATCAAGTTGATCTTGATATTTCGTTTAAATTTCACCAAGAATAAGGTTGACAATAAGATGTTTGACATAATCCATCAACCGGAAGTACTACCACATTACTAAATGTACTTTTAATTTTTTTTCGAAAGCAGCTTTAACGATTTTATGGCTTGCTTCTTTTTTGTGATTATCGACCGGTTTCGGGCGTTCGTTCGCCCATCTTCAGGATGCGTTTGTCAGACAGTATGATAATACAGACTTGCACAGAGCAAATTCAGTTTACACACTGACTGGTCTTTTTAATTGTATTTAAAAACTAAACTCTTAAACCAGGTCAAGAGGGGTATGGTGATGGTATCTGGGTGGGGAAAAGAAAAGGGTGAACACGTGTTTGGGTTGTTAAAGGGGCAAATTTTTCTTAAAATGGAATCAACACGTGGGGATCTAATTTTAAACTCAGTTGTTGGAGGGAGATTCACTTTACAATTAACTAATCATAATAAATTTAAAATTAAATTAAATAACGATTTAAATTAACATAATTAAAATTTTAACGATTAAAATAATACATATTAAAATTACAATTAAAATAATCAAAAGAAATAAAGAATCAAGCAATATATTATGAGCAAGTTGTTTGATGACACTAAACATATTTTGCATTTCACCCTTCACAATTCACATACACCATCCACGCACGCATGTATACCTAAATATGGGTTCTTTACATGTCTAAACATAACAAATCTAAACTAACCTAAGTGCGGACTTGTTTATAAGAATATCATTGAAAAATTTGAAAAAAATTATACGAGTGTGTTAACCAAGCTTAATGTAACGTATATTCCGCATTGACATTTTCAATTTTCTCTCTTGCATAAATTATTTACATATGTGCACCTTAGGTCTGTTCAAACGCATCCTGAAGATGGGCAAACGCCCGAAACCGGTCGATGACCACCAAAAAGAAGCAGGCTATCACGGAAAATGTCTCTGAAGCTATAACTTTTATTTAAAAGTTTTTCCAACAAAATTCTTAAAGAGTCATCAGAGACATTTTCCGTGGAAGCCTGCTTCATTTTGTGGTCATCGACCGGTTTCGGGCGTTCGCCCATCTTCAGGATGCGCTTTTCAGACAGTGTGCCAACACAGACTCGTACAGAGACTTAGTTTCACACTAACTCTTAGTTTCACACTAACTTCTTAAAGAGTGTTTGATGGAGGCGTGGCGTCATGCTTTTATTTCTAAAGTGCTATTTTAATTTATTGTATAATCTATCGCTCATAAAATATTTAATCAGAATTAAATATATAAATATATTGCCAAAATTCCGAGTTGGAAGAAAATCGGAAGATTGTTTTTGGTAATTTTATTGTTAATAATAATAATAATAATAATAATAATTAAATACAAAATAAAACATATTGAATACCTGTATTATAAATTATAATAACAAGTAAGTTGTATCCAATTAAAGACAGTAAATTAGATAAAATGTTATAGATAAACATATCACAGGTAGGTCCTCAAATTTTTTTTTTGGTACCCTCTTATTTCATTAAAAGTATATGGGAAAGAGAGAGTGATTTAGTTAAAGGGGAAAAAATATGAGTTTGGTAGGGATGCTGGGAACGAGAGAAATGAAAAAGGACATTGGCCCCATTTAGAAAGGGAGAAGAAGAAGAAGAATGAGAATGGTCCAGGTATACAGTGATGCTGAGCTGTTTGTGTTTGTGTGTCTATGTTGTATTGATGAGCTGCTTTATATAGGTGTGGTTTTAAGAAGTAGGCCTAACCACTAACCTACCCAGCTGGATGGACACAATATCAACTGACGACTTACCAGCAGTGGAGAGACGAAAGCAGTCCGACCATTACTTTCTCAAAGAGTTTTTTTTTATCCTTGTGCGGCCGCTCACTATGAGGTCCACATTCCACACTAGTGTGCCTTGTATGGTGGTGCTGGAGACCTTCACATACTCTACACATCATTGTTCACAAAAGATTACATCGCCGGACCCATATATACGTACATATGTAAAATTCTCAGCACAATAATATGATGACCAAGAACTAGAAACTTCTGGATCTTTGCTTTATCTCATTACAAGTAATGGGAAGTATGACGACCATGCCAAATACCCTATAAACATAGGCGATCATGCCTATAATCCTAAATTATTTATGCTTTTTATGTTTTGTTTTTTTTGATGAGATTTTTCTTGGAAAGTGCTTGACTAAAAATTGACATTAAAATACAAATATTATGCCAACGAAACTATACTGAAAAGTAAAACAATAGTTGAAAATTGTTGTATAGAGTTTAAGAATGCTGACACATTCCATAGTCAGCATTCTTCTACATTAGTTATTTATATTTCTTATTATAATCTTTTTATTACTTAAGTTTACTTTTAAAGTAATATAACACTTGTTTTATTATGGATGTTGTAGAAGTCATTACAACATGTTGAATAAAAAATACTTGGGCAAATTACTTAGCAATATAATAGCTGGAATCGGCCCTTTTTACTTTCTGTTTCTGCTGATGTTTTTAAATGAACAATTGCGATCTTACCAGATGTTCCAAATATTAAGTTTCTACCGGAAATATATGTTTCCAGATCCCTGCGTACAAAAAAAAAATCACAGGAAGTTTAAACTTGGATATTCTTCGTCTAACTTGGAAGATTTAACAGGAAATGCGAGTTTACTGAATTAATCATAGAATACTCTTCACTCCAGTGAAAATTTGAAAAAAATCGTTTAGTCGGAATTGCTATTAATACAGAAATGGTTTTTTTTTTTTTTTTTTTAGTTTGTAGGAATTTGCTCATAAAAGGCTATAACAATTTTCTTTAAACTTGGAATACGAATTTCACAGCATATTTTTTTGCGGATGTTAGGGATTTCACAGGAAACTGTGACGTTAGATTTCAAACTGAGTTACAAATAAAAGTGATACGTATTTGTTGTTTCTGTGCACAGAGCATTTTACGATTAAAGAAAATCATTGTAACCGTTTACGAGCAAAATTCCAACCTATGCTGTAAAGTGGCACTTCTGGTTAACCGAATTTCTTTAAATTTGGAATTCTATTAATATACTTCTAATGTGTATTAATATGATGTATGTAATGAGATCCGAAACATTAATGTTTCGTAGGTTCCGGAGAACTTAATTGCTCCCTATTTAGGGCAAACTAGGGAGGGAGAATTCCATATAAATTGAGGCAAGCTAGCCCTACAAAGAAGAACAATTATCGACACCAGTCAGTCAACATCATTCTACTACTTTCTATTTCTCAGCCAGTCTTTCTCTCTCTTAATTATTCTTTCGCTACCTTATTCTCTAATATCTTACAACCAGTGTGAAGTCCTTGCAGTTTGTGTTTTCATTCATTATCAGTGACAGTGCATCTAGTTTATTACTTCTCCACATTCCTAACTTATTCCTAATTCTCTCTCTCACACACACACATCTACCACATGTAGGTGGTTAAAAACCATACATTTTACTGAAGTGGTACTTTAAATGAAAGAATTATCCTACTTGTTCCCTCAGAACTCCCAAAAATGTCAATTTTCCCTCAAAAATGTTTCAAATAAAAGTGAAGATAGTATTATACAAAGTTTAAAAAAAAAAAAAAAAAAATTGTTGAAGCCGTTTTCAAGAACGTCGCAAAAAACTTCCGGTTGGTGGATTTCGTTCGAAACCTTTTTTTGTTTTAGTAGTAGAGGTTTGAGCTATTAGCGATTTTTTGTTTTCGATATTTTTTCATACCCATACACACACACACACACACACACACACACACACACACATACAAAGACTATTCCTTAAAAAAAAATTTCGAACTCAGGGAACCTCAAAACATGCATTTCCGGTGAAAATATTTTCTTTTACTTTGGAGTAAGTTAAAGTAAAAAAATCCTTATCAACATTCAACAATTAAGTTTTCAAATGTATATGTAAGTGTAAGTCAGATTAAGCAACAATGCCATAAAAGTATAAATTCACAAGTTTTCTATATCGACTATTTTCCTTCTGTTATTTGTCTAAATAATAAAACAAACAAATCATTCTTAAAAAAAAAAACTCTACAAGATATTAATAAGACTAAGGCACAAAACTGTTTACTTCTTTTTTTTTGTAGCCTTAAAAGGCAGATAGGACCCAGAAAAGAGACATTTTCATATCCCTCCCTATCTACAAAAAAAACAGTAGGTATAATTTTTAAGGTATGAGTCCGTATCCGCTCATAAATAATAGTTAAGATATAGGAAAGGAATATAGTGTGTAGAAAAGAAGGCTGTTAAGTAATTTGAGAACTCAGTGTTATGTGGAAGTTTTACGTGTGTATGTGTGGTATATTTGGTTTTTGGAGTTCTAAGAGAGCACGCCGCTCCCTCTGGTAGTGTACAATGAGAAAGAATGTTGCTACATCCCTGTTTTTTGTTCTCCCTCCAGGTAGGGGGTAAATTTTGGTGGTGGTATAGATCACAACAAAGAAGAAGGTGTGATAGTGTTACCTTGTTCTTCGCTGTTATAAATGTTGGTATCTATATTTTGTATAAAGTTAGTTTGAGGGCTATATGGCTAGGTAGCGCTGCCTAAGTGCCTCACTTACATGTATGATTAATATATCTTCACGAGTCAAATTTCACATAACAATATTCTTTTCATGATTATTTTCCAAAACTTAAGTTTATTATTACTTCCTTTTTATTACTTAATAAGAGGAAGTATTGCGATCGTGTTCTGAATTTTCAATATCGAGTTTCTACCGGAAATACATGTTTTAGGTCACCTGAGTCCCAAAAAAAAGGTTTTTTTTATAAATTAGTCTTTTGTCTGTGATCAGAATAATTATTCAAAAACAGAAAATCTCAATAAGTGCACACTTGTTATTCGTTTAAGTTCGGCTCGAGGAGTTGACAATAAGATTTTGGTCCAAATCGGTAAATCTACGTCGCGGTAACGTCTAGCCCTGGAGTCCTTAGATTTCCTCGTCCTAGAAGTCCTCTACAACTCACTGTCTGTTGATTGTAACCAGAAAAAAATTGCCTGCAGGACAAACAGTGTACTAGGAAGATTACGGGCGCCAACGACCAATTCAGATGTTGACTCGCCCTAAATTAAAAAATAATAATAATTATTATGCTTATTAATTATTAATTAATAAAAAAATCTGATGTGAGAGACTGACACGACTTGGTCTTCTTTCTTTTTTTAATTTAAGGCGCGTCAACATCATGGTCATGTAAGGGTGTTGTGAGGTGATGTTGGTTGTTGATGATGAAAGATAAACACCTTAAGATTTGATTTAAGATATATAATTGATATATATATGTATATGACTGTATTCCAAAGACTTTACACTTTAGACTTTAGAACCTAACTGAACTGTCAGACTGACGTGGCTAAACGATGTACGGAGTGTGAATTAACAGAATGATGTCTGACGTGTAAGACTGAATTGAACAGAATGCCTCTCTGACTGTCTCTCTCGTATATATATACACTCGCCGAGCCTCTCCTCTCTGTGCGAGAGGGGCTGTTTCTCTCCCCTAGAGTGGATGAGTGGTGGGGGTTCAGTGGTTCACTAAGACCACTACAGTCATTAACTCCCTGTCGACCTCCATCCGGGCAATGTTCTCATGCTACAGACAATACTGCCTATCGCCGGAAAGTGAGCTGTAGGGGCTCCTAGGAAGAGAAAATCTAAGAACAGCATTGCTGCCTTAAACCCAGATGCGGGATCCGAATGACTCGGACCCAGAACCTCCGCGAGAGAGATACACTTTATTTTAAAAAAACTAAGTGGGGCTGCTCAACTAGGTTCAGTTGCAGAGAACAGCATACCAATCAATCAACAAGGACAAGTCATATAAAAAAAAAGTAAAATAAAAAACACACACACACATATACACATTTTGAGCGAATAAAAAAGAACCAAACACTTAACTCAAATTAAGCCTTAATAAAAGATCATTAGTCACTATTAATAAATATATGGTTCTTTATAACCGCTAGTGAGTCTATAAGAATGAGCTCACTGAGCGACATAAGTTTGCTCTGGTCGATACCGACCGTGTCAAAAAACTTTGCCGTTCTGTTCGGTATGGTTCCTGTCGAACCAAACCAGAGTCCCCGGACTTGGAACTCTCTATCACCTGACTGCTCTCTGTACTTAGGGTAGTCCAGCTCTGTAATGGTAGGATCTTAGGGCTCTGTAATGGTAGGATAGTAGCTCGCTACCATTGACCTAATTAATTCCTTCCCTGACTTTCTCTTTAAAATTGTCTCTTCTAGTTTTGTAATCGAAAAATTTTCTTCAAACTTCCTATGCTTCTAAATATTTAATTGTATTCTCTATTTTTATAACAATGAGAGAATCGAAACAAAATTTACCACTAACTAAATTACGTAACCACCACACCCCACTACCACAACTTCTTCAAATGAATTTTCTTGGGAAAATGTTTGAAACAAAAGTGATTAGGTCTCTTTATGTATAGTTATTATATCAAATTTAATTAAATCCGTCTGTTTATTTTTTTTTTTTTTTGGAAAAAAAGACAGAAAACTACAGTTTAGTGAAAAGCACTTCCGGTTAACCGATTTTTTTTTCAAACTCAGAATCATGGCAATATATTTCATTGTAAGTAATATTACTTAGATGATAAAATTATATTATAAAAAACTAAAATAGCTCGTTAGCGGTAAACATAACCCCACCCCCAGCTGCTGACCCTGTAAATGAATTTTTCCCTGGAGAAATGCATCATGTATGTAAAAGTTGTAGCACTTTATTGTAGTTGATACAATCAGTTTTTTTTTTTTAAAAAAATCGCTGAAATCGTTTTCAAGAAAATCGCTAAACATTGAAAAATCTTTTCTAAAAAATTGTGAATTACAGTTGTGATGAATTTTTGACAAATAACTTCCTGATCTCATGGTGATAACCATATTGAATATCAAGTTTGAACTTCCTATGGATTTTTCATTTTTAAAATATATTGTTCACTTATAATTTTTCTCATTTATATAAATTCAATGTAATTTTAAATTAAAAAGAATTATAAACATAATATAAAACCGGTAATATACATTTGTTAAGTCATACATAAAAAAAAAAATTAGCTTTTTTTTAAAAAAAAAAAAAAAAAATTAATATTAAAAATATCTAAATTGAATTTTATTATATGAAAAGTCTTTATAATGTTCTTTGGGGGAAAAAAAATAGCATTGTTAAAAAATATGTTTGAAATGTTTCATATTTTCATCACCAGGTGAAATAAGAAGGAAAAAGATTTTTTTTCTTCGTGCAGACAATCCCTTTTCATTTTTCTTTTCTTTTTTTTTTGCCTACTTAGGGTGCGGCCATAGCTCCTCTGTGGTCGACGTCCTTAAGCAGCTTACCATCATTCTTAAGAGGGTACTTTCTTCCGCAATAAAACACTTTTGCAACAAGATGCTAACAGTTACTGTTGCGGATAAAATATTCCCTTAACGGGATTTTTTTTTTTTTGTATAATAGTATTTGAATGTCGAGAGTATTTATTTTAAAAAAGTCTGGTGAGAAACACTCACATACAGTTAAATATATTTGGAAAATTGACAATCTAGAAAACATGTTACAAATAACAGTGATACATTTATATAATGCGAGAGTCGTTGTATAGCCTTTTTCGAAAAAAAGTCCGAATAATTTAAAAAAATCTAATGTGTAAAGTTGCACTTCTAGTTACCGCTTCTCTTCAAATTTGGAATCGTAGCAATTATTTGCTAATGCCCCCTTAATCTATATCTATATATATATATATATATATAAAAATTCAGCATCAGTATGTTTGTGCCCGCAAAACTCGAAAAGTAGTCGATGGATTTACTTGAAATTTTTACAGAACGTTGCATTTCTATATAAGAGTGTTTATATATACTTGTTACTACTCCGAAGTTTCGCGAAGTTACTTGAAATTCCGAGCGTTTCGCGAGGTTGGCAGAAATAGATAGACTCAGACGCGTTGCCATGGTGGCCCACTCTCTGAACCTCTTTCTCAACTACTTATAAGTACCTCTATTCCGAAGTTCCCACGGAAACTGGAAATTCCGAGCTAAAATCCGTTCAAACGGCCATATTGCTTCTTCAGGTACTGCTGCTACGTTGATGGAAGGAAGGTAGAACAGCGCATTCAGCACTTAAACTGTCACTAAACATGCACTTCACAGAAAACCAAACATGTAACATTTCTAAAACATCAGGAATGGGAAAGGTTCTGCGGGCGTGCAAAGTCATTGTATGGGCTGTGTGTACAGTGGCTCATGATAAGTCATTGGAAGCATTAGACCATACATTGAAAGACTTCGAAATAATCAGGTTGGTGAAGCATTGGTGTTACTATCCGGTGACTTCAGGCAAACGCTTCCAGTGATACCTCGCTTAACACCAGCTGATGAATTGCATGCCTGCTTGAAATATTCAACTCTTTGAAGCGCAGTAAAAAAAAAATTATTTAAAATGAATATGAGAGTTCAACTTCAAAACGATCCAACAGCTGCCATATTTTCAATACAATTACTCGAAATCGGTAACGGCACTGCTCCTACAAATCCAGAAACGGGAAAAATCACTTTCCCATCTAATTCCTATAACATTGTACATTCAAAACTAGAATTAGTAGGCAAGGTATTCCAAAGCATCGAAACAAATTATCAAAATCACGCATGGTTAAGCGGAAGAGCCAATCTAGCGGCTAAAAATGTCGACGTTCTTGATATGAACATCATTCTAAACAGAATCGCAGGTGAAACAGTGACATACAAATCCATTAACTCCGTGAAGGACCAAAGTGAAGTAGTGAATTTTCCAACAGAATGTCTTAATTCATTCGATGTTCCTGGATTACCGCATCACATTCTAAATTTGAAAATTGGAGTGCCAATTATATTACTCCGAAACATCAATCAACGATCATGTTTAGTAGTAATCAAGATCAGTACACGATTAGTAGTTAAAAAATTTATGAATAATCTAATTGAAGCAACAATTCTCATTGGACCTCATAAAGGTGAAGACGTACTATTTCCACGAATACCACTCCTTCCGACAGATATGCCGTTCGAGATCAAACGACTTCAATTTCCAATACGCCTTGCGTCCGCCATGACTTGTAATAAAGCGCAAGGACGAACTTTGCAATTGTGCGGTTTGAATTTAGAAAACGAATGCTTCTCTCATGGGCAATTATATGTCGCATGCTCCAGAGTCGGTAAACCATCTGATCTTTATGTTTATGCAGAAAACGGACAGACAAAAAATGTAGCCCATTCACTAGCTTTACAATAAAACAAGACTTTCAGTTAAAAACATTTTTTCTTTCTTACCTTACAGTGCACAGCAACGCAAAGTAGGGTATTAAATTGAATGATGTGTTTTCTTCCTACAACAAATCAAATTCAGTTTATACACTCTGACAAATTCAGTTTATACACTCTGACAAATTCAGTTTATACACTCTGACAAATTCAGTTTATACACTCTGACAAATTCAGTTTATACACTCTGACAAATTCAGTTTATACACTCTGACAAATTCAGTTTATAACAGTAACAAATGCAGTTTATACACTCTAAAGTGTATAAAATACACTCTGAGTGTATAAACTGAATTTGCTCTGTGCAAGTCTGTATTATCACACTGTCTGACAAACGCATCCTGAAGAAGATGGGCGAACGCCCGAACCCGGTCGATGACCACAAAACAGATGCAGGCTACCACGGAAAATGTCTCTGATGCTTTCCAGCTCTGCCGGAACCAACCACCACAACAAAAATAAAACACTTGGATTTTGGTATTTTATCCATCGTAGCATGCATATTTATTTTCTTCCTGACCGGTTTCAGATTTTCATCCATCGTCAGAGCAAATTCACCAAGTTCGTGTATAGAGTTCGCTTCTAAGTAATGTTTCTGTTACATCACAAGAATATGCATGCTACGACGGATAAAATACCAGATGTTTATCCAGCATTTCGGATCCATTCACATATTCAACACTTGGATTTTGTCAAATCCAATGGTGGTGGTCAAATGTTTGCGCATCTAGCGAAAATTTCGTTTTTGAAATATTTTGTGCACACACACACACACACACACACACACACACGGATCATTCGATAATCTTTTTATTGTTTGTGTATAAGTGTATTTCCTGTGGAAACAGTATTACACAGTTTAACCCGATCGCAACTACCTCTTACACATGAGAAAGTACAAAATTAATAATTAAACAAAAATTAACTAAAAATGTCTGTGTTCTCTATAAAAATTATTATTATTTATTTATTTTAACTAACTTCATCTTTGTGAAATTGTGATTTCTACGGAAGTAAGTTTTAAGTCTTACCCCTCAAAACTACTGTAAAGTAGTTTGTAAAAAACGGTCCGTTTTAGATATATATATTTAGGTGAACAGCATAAATCAAAAATGAAAAATTGCGAAACATTTAAGCGAATATCCTAAATCCATCAAGCGGAAGTATCCCAATTTAATTAGAGAGGTTTTTCAGCTTTTTCTGATTTTTTTTCAAAAACCACTCCAACATTTTTTCTTTAATCATTATCAGCGTATCCATTCTATTTAGACATTTTTCCATGGAAAATGGTTTCCTCGTTTTTTTGTTTTTTTTTGAGAGAGTTCGATGATAGTTTTTTTTTTTTTCAAAATTTTCCTTTGAAATTACCTACTATTGATTGATTAATAAACGTGATTATATCAATTCTATAATATCTATGAAAATGAAATATTATTTTTATGTTTGAGGTTATAATTATAATAAAAATGTAGGTTTGTACTTATCCTCCCCCCCCATTACAGAGGCTGGCGTGCCTCCTCATTACGGGCGCTTTTAAAAGTGCTCCGACATCTGCGCTGGAGGTGATGCTGGGCTTGGCACCGCTGCACTTGTTAGTGCAAGCGGAGGCGAGGGCCAGTGCACATGGATTGCGCAAAAATGGTCTTTGGAGGCAGTGTAGCTCCTTAGCCAAACATCTGGACATATTGCTAAAGGTCAACCCAGGCCCTGTGACAGACATGGCCCAGGATAGCATTTGTCCAACATACAACTTCGAGGTTCCATTTCGGATGTTTCTAGGTTCTAAGGCGGAATGGTCCAAGGGGTGGGGAAAACGCTACCGGACAGGGCCTCTGTGGTTTACAGATGGCTCTAGGATGGAGTGCGGGACTGGAGCGGGAGTATAAGGAATGAGCCCAGAGGTACTCATTGAGAGGCCGTTGGGCAGGTATTCCACTATATTCCAGGCTGAAGTGTTTGCTATTAAGGTCTGAGCCTAGGAGAACCTGCGTAGAGCCCCAAGGGGCAAGGTCATACGCATTTGCTCGGACAGTCAGGCTGCACTGAAAGCCTTAGAAGCTCACAGAACTACCTCATCCCTGGTGAAGGAATGTCGAGAGGCATTGTCGAGACTCTCCAGGCACAACAAGGTGCAGCTGGTGTGGGTGCCTGGACATGCAGGGGTTGAGGGTAATGAGACAGCTGATCAACTGGCCAGGAACAGGGCTAGCACTCCGTTCATTGGTCCAGAGCCAGTCCTGGGAATAACTGGCGGAGCAATTCGTGCAGCGATTAGAGAGTGGGGTCGCAGTAAGCACGAAGAGCTCTGGAGGAGGAGCCCGGGTGCTATACACAGTAAAAGGATGATGTAAACGAAGAACCCGAATGGCCCTTAGTCTGAGTATGAGCCAGATTTCTCTGGTGACGGGACTGTTTACGGGTCATGGTAGGTTCAGGAAACATCTGTACAAGGTAGGACTCATTCGAGCGGAACCCTTATGCAGACTATGTCAGGAAGAGGAGGAAACGGCCTCCCACCTGTTGTTCGATTGCGTAGCAATCAGGTACTTTGCGACCTGAGGAGATAGTAGCTCAAAATGACTAAGGAGGGAGGGTTTGTCTAGTAGGAACTATCGGGGGTGGCACAATAAGCCCCGAGGTTGGATAATAATAATAATAATATCCCCCCCCATCACCTCTATACCTACATGTTAGGATAAATATGTAAAATTTGAGTTTAAAAAAAAATTCTCATTTGATATATATAATTGTATTAACAGGAGTAAGAGAAAGTTGTGTATGTGTTCACATCAGATTTTTTTTTTTTTTTTAATAATACAGTTTTATAGACGCTAAATGTTTATTATTTTTATATTGTAGCGTTCATATTGTGGCAATATTTCTTAAACACCTGGTTCTTTCCCTTGAAAAAGATAGTGTTCATTTAGTACTTGTCTGAAAACATGTGTATTGCACAACTTTTTCACTTCTGTTAATAAATAACTATAATTTCATCTTATTTCTCATTTTATTCGTAAACACAAATATATTCTGCTTCTTTTTTTCATAGTCACCTCTAAATTTCTCATTATCAAAATTATTTTTCTGCTTATTTTTGTCTCTTTAAACACGATTGTTCTAGTTTTTAAACCAAGAAACCCTTGTAATTGACCAAAAAAATACTTAATCGTGTAACAGCCCATTAATTTCTCACAGAGCCGATGCGTCATTTAATAGATGCAGACGGCTTTGTGGGAGAAACTGGGGCTTGCGCCCAAGTTTGTCACTATGGATCTACACCAGGATCATCACACCAATGGTTACATATGGGTCGGTAGTTTGGTGGACCAAAACGTTGCAGAAGGGGGCAGTGGAAAGGCTCGGTGGGATCCAAAGGCGAGCAGGCCTTGGTTCCACGGGGGCCATGAAGTCCACCCCGACTGCGGCGTTGGAAGTCCTCCTCAATCTGCCACCATTACACATTCTCGTTCTAGGCGAAGCCAGAATGGGAATACATAGGCTCCTGCAGGGGCCGCCTCCCATCACCTCTAGGCATGATCGTAATAACCAGAGGTTGATTGAGGAAATCAAGGCGGACTATCTTCTGGGGATGCCAACGGATAAGATGGTTCCTAAGTATTTCTTCGAAAGGAACTTCCATATTGTCATACCGAGCAGAGGCGAATGGGGCTGCGACCCACCCCTGTTCGGTAACTCGATCTGGTATACAGATGGATCCAAAACTCCGACTGGGGTCGGAGCTGGGGTCTACGGGGGCAGGCCTAAAGTTAAAATTAAGGCCAGCCTAGGGAAGTACGCCACGGTCTTTCAGGCTGAAGTCGTGGCGTTACAACTCTGCGCTAGGGAGATTATAAGGCAAAGGATAGTGGGTAGAAGAGTGGCCATATACTCCGACAGTCAGGCAGCCCTGAAGGCACTTTCCTCACACCAAATAGTCTCAAGACTGGTGTGGGACTGCCTACTTGCCCTCACCGAGGTGGGTACTCGGAATAAACTGACACTCGCCTGGGTGCCGGGACATGCGGGGTTCCTGGGCAATGAGAGGGCGGATGCCCTAGCGAGGGAGGGCTCGCAGGATACCTTTATAGGCCCCGAACCCTTCTGCGGCTTGTCCAGGAGCCTCATCCAAACTTCTATCAAGGGGTGGATAGAAGATCAGCGTCTGCGTTGGTGGGAGGGAACACCAGGAAGAGGCAGGCAAAGATCTTCATTAAAAGGCATTTGCCTAAATTTACCAAAGACCTACTGAGCCAAACCCGAAGGGATATAAGGTTAATTGTGGGTCTACTAACAGGGCATTGTAGGCTGAATAGACACATGCACCACCTACAACTTGCGGATAGTGCGGTATGCCGATTCTGCAAGGTAGAGGAGGAGACCCCGGCGCACATCCTTTGTGAGTGCGCCGGCCTGGCGAGGATTAGGTTTCTTCAATTGGGGACGGGCAATCCCGAAGCTGAAAGCTTCATGACGGAGCCGCTCTCAGCTTTGCTAGGATTGATTAGGAGGGCAAAGCTGGGGGCTGTTCTGTAACTTAAGGGGATCCACAATAGACCTCAATTTGTAGGTCGCAGTGGAATGAGGCTCCCGCCCCGCTTCTATTTGCTTGAAGGCCCAGCAATGTTTCTCCAGGCGATTAGAGAAATAAATAATAAAATGAAAGATAAGGTAGAAATCGTCTGGAAAAATAAAGCTACAGGAAGAAGATGGGAGAATTTATTACACAACCCAATGCCCCTTGTCTTTCCATGCAGTGACTTCACGGCAAACTTCCGACTGGCCACTGGACACGACTACCTGCGAGCCCACCTTCACCGAATAGGAGTTAAACCATCTCCCTCCTGCCCGCTATGTGACAGCGGTGCGGAAATGGAAGCTGCCCATCTAATAACTTGTGCCGGATTGCATGACGAAGGCAAAGACAAAGGTGCCACACACTGGAAACAAAAATCAAACAGACATTGGACTGCCCGAAAAAAAATGGGAACACTACCTTCAGAGTCGGCGTAGGAAAATATATATACATATATATATGCCGGTTAGAGAATCCCCAGTATGTGCCGATTAGGAAATCTATATATATAGGGTGACCAGAGTTATATGCTCCACCCATTTTTTTTTTAAACGGCGGGAAATTTCGAAAAAATAGAAAACACGTATTTAATCATTTTTAGTCTGGTTTATTTTCAGTGATTGATCCATTTTTTTAAACCCCAATATCCCGAGATACAGCATCCAACTTTTTTTTTTCAAATGGAACATTATATTTTTTTTTTGCATATTTTTATAGTAATTGAGCCTCTAAAAAAATTTAAAAAAAAAAATTTAAAATCGGTTAGGTTTTTCAAAAGTTATGGTAATTTAAAATATGAAAAACAAATTTCAGTTTAATGTCAAAATCACCTTATTTTTTCTTTAAAGAAGCTCTTCAAACTGGGCACCATCAACGGATAGGCAAGCCAAGCTCTGGACTCCCACGCTCTGTTTGTAGCAGCACTTAGGTGGCAAAGTCAACATTTATGCAGGCTAGAGTATTCGACGTTCCAGATCTTCGACTGAAGCCACGGGAGTAAGGTTACTATACACTTTATTTTTTAGATATCCCCACAAAAAATGCACAATTTTATGGGCTGATGAATCAAAGTTTACCAACAATGGCCTTCTTAATCGTTGGAACTTTAGAATATGGGCAGAAGAAAATCCACAAGTTACCTTCGCCACACGCCATTAGGTTGCTTTTTCTACAAATGTTTGGTGTGGAGTTTGAGGAAACCAACTAATCGGCCCATACTTCTACAGAGGGAACTTAACTGGTGAAAGGTATCTAACTTTTTTAAGAGACATTTTGCCAGTTTTGCTTGAAGATGTTCCTCTAAAACGTCGGTTAGATATGTCTTTTCAACAAGATGGTTGCCCGGCACATAATGCGAGAGTTGTTCGACGTTACCTGGACAGAAATTTCCACGAAAAGTGGTTAGGAACTCATGGTCCGATCCAATGGCCACCTCGACCTCCGGACTTACCCCCAATGGACTATTTTTTGTGGGGATATCTAAAAAATAAAGTGTACAGTAACCTTAATCCCGTGGCTTCAGTCGAAGATATGGAACGTCGAATAACTCTAGCCTGCCTAGATGTTGACTTTGCCACCTAAGTGCTGCTACAAACAGAGCGTGGGAGTCCAGAGCTTTGGTTTGCCTATCCGTTGATGGTGCCCATTTTGAAGACCTTCTTTAAAGAAAAAATAAGGTAATTTTGACATTAAACTGAAATTTGTTTTTCATATTTTAAATTACCATAACTTTTGAAAAACCTAACCGATTTTTTTATTTTTATTTTTTTAGAGGCTCAATTACTATAAAAATATGCAAAAAAAAATATAAATGTCCATTTGAAAAAAAAAGTTGGATGCTGTATCCGGGGAGATTGGGCGTATAAAAAAAATGGACAATCACTGAAAATAAAACTAGGACTAAAAATGATTAACTACGTGGTTTTATTTTTTCGAAATTTCGACGTTTAAAAAAAAAAGTGGGGTGAGATATAAACTCGGTCCCCCCTGTTATACACGATAGTTTGCTTTAGCATATGGTTTATATAGTCACTACAAAGACAAAACACAACCACACATTAAAAACTACACATATATATAGTATATATATCTATATCTTTGTGTATCTGCAACATTTTCATAAAAATCATATTCACAATTTGAACAAAACTAAATTGTGTGTGTGTGTGCGCGTGTGTGTAGCATTATATATACCTTTGAGTCTAACAAACACTATCGTTTAGTATAATTCAGGTTGAAGTAATTTTGTCAATTAAAAATGTACTCATTGCAGACAGAGAAATTTGTGCGAGTGTTTCACACCAGTTTTGTTAATAATCCAATTTTTTTCTAATTTATCATGCACATCGCAGCCTCACTAAATACCATTGCATACTGCACATTGCAAAACTGAAATAAAATTTTTGGATTTAACCGGCAAAGTAATACATTTATTAGTGACGATATTAGACGAATCAGTTTTTCCGGGCTGTTCATTTCATACACAAGCATATCAAGAGTTCAGCTCTCTAAAGTTTTTTTAACCCCTAAATGCATTCATATAAGCTTCTCAAAAATTACATTAAGCTTCACATAAGCTTTTTAGTACTATTACGATAGCGGTGACGGGCAAGACTAGGAACTCTATAGTGACACCTGACTATAGGATTCCAATCGGAGGCGGTTGTTGCATCTATATTGAGTAATTGCAATAAACTAAGAGGTACTGGCCTATTTGTTCATCGAGATTTGGTTTATACTTCTAGATTAAAGAAATCCAAGTTATTGGAGGTAAGGAAGAAAATTTTGTCAGTCGAAAAAAACGAACGTATTAAGATGAGAGAGGACTGCTTCTTCTTTCACAATAAGAAGTTCGTCTGGGACCTCGATGTTGGCTTGCAGTGTGAGTCGGAAGAAGAGTTGAATGTTGTTAAAACCCTGTTGGAGAGAGCTTCTACTCCTATTGCCACTCGTAATGTACACAATGAAGCGACTGTTGTGCGTAAAAAATGAGGGCACGCCGTCTGTCGAGGTATTGTAGGGAATAGATTTATAAGTAATATTAAGATAATCAGTTATAATGTAGTTGGTTTAAGGAATGAATTTCATTTAATTAACTTTTTTAGTTTTATTAAAAGTCATGATATTTTTTTGTTATATGAGACATTTGTGGAAGAAGGAAAAACAGACGGATTTAATAATATGTTTAATGGATTTGAGATATTTTGGATTTATGCAAAACGTGAAAGCATTTATGGCAGGGCAAGTGGTGGTTGCCTTTTTGGTTTTAAGAGTAGTTTTAAATCTTATTTTAATATGAGTTTTACTACTAGAGATAATCTAGCGTTCATTGAAGGTATACTAGCTAATACAAAGATAATAATTGTACCAGCATATTTAAACTGTAACAAATGGAATGTGGATTTTAATAATTTGGATAATTTTTTTCTTAGGAATTACAGTAATAATATTTTGTTGATCGGTGATATGAATGTTAGAATAGGGAACCAACAAGTTTTGTCTCAGGAATTATTAGTTGAAAATTGTAGTTTCTCATCGATTAGAAAAGCTAAAGACGCAGTTTCGGATTATAGGGGTGCCAAATACTTAGAGTTTGTTGACGATAATGATTTAATTATTTTGAATGGGCGGAGTCCAGGTGATGTTAATGGCGAATTTACTTTCTTAGGAGGGTCTGGTAGTTCTACAATTGATCTATGCTGTATTTCTTCCAGCTGCTTGTCGATGGTGTGTGATTTTGAAGTTGGGATGGAACTGTTTTCTGATCACCTCCCAATTGTAATAACACTTTTTCACGAACAGATGCACAGTATGGGCGAAGAGGTGGCTTTACTTCCGAAATTGAGTTGGTCTAAGGATGATGAAGTGCATTATTCTGATAGGATGAACACGATTTTATTGGCTGATCTGAGAAAGCTCAATTGCAATGAACCTGATGAGGTTGTAGATTTATTTATTGATTGGATTAAGAAAGCGGCTCATAATGGTAAAAACATGAATCTAAAGGGAATTAGTAATTTCAAAGTTGGAAAAAATATTTGGTTTGATTTCGATTATTTTCGTTGGAGAAAGCGGTCGTTTGCCCTTTTAAATTTATTTAAGAAATCACAGTCTTCTTTAGTAAAATATTTGTATTTAAACAGTAATAAAAGTTATAAAGAAATTTGTAAAAATAAAAAGAAATCTTTCCAAAGTTCTATAATTAATAAATTGAATAAGGTGAAGTGTTCCTCTGATTTCTGGTCTATAATAAATAATTTACAGGGTTACAAATTTAAATCAAGTGGGCAAATCAGCATTGTTCATTTTGCAGATTACTTTAATACTTTGCTTACAGCTCAGCCTCCGCTTAATTCTGTTTCTTATGCCCTACCGTACACAATTGATCCCAGACTTGATGATAGCTTTTCTCTAACGGAACTTCTTTCTGTCCTGGGGAGGTCTAAATTAAATAAGGCTCCTGGTTTAGATCGTGTGCCTTATGAATTCTTTAAAAAGGCCCCTGAATGTTTTCTCAAGAAAATTCTTGAATTATTTAACCATATATACTTAACAAATAAAGTTCCTCTCACATTTTTAAGGTCACTGATTTTTCCATTATTCAAAAAGGGCGATATTAATATAATTAATAATTACAGAGGTATTTCTTTTAACACGGTGCTGTCAAAATTATTCACTGGTATGTTATCTAACAGGTTAAACAATTGGGTTGATATTAATGGCGTGTTAAGTGATTATCAAGGTGGTTTCAGAAGAGGTTTTTCTACATCGGATAATTTATATATTCTTACTAGTATGGTGAAATGGAAATGTAAAGCCAATAATCAAAGAGTTTACGCTTTTTTTGTTGACTTTTCAGCCGCCTTCGATTCGATAGACAGAAATGCTCTCTTTTTTAAGTTGAGTAATTTAGGTGTATCTTATAAGTTCATTACAATGGTAGAAAGTCTCTATAATAATACACAATCAGCGGTTTGGAATGGTAAAGAGTTATCTGGTTGGTTTACAACTTCAACTGGAGTCAAACAAGGTTGTGCACTAAGTCCGACGCTTTTCTCGCTTTTCATTGATGATTTACCAGCCAACTTGGGAGGTGGTGTTAAAATTAACAACCGAATAATTAAAGTCTTGATGTATGCGGACGATGTGGTAATATTGGCCGAGTCTCCTATCGCTCTGCAGAAAATGATAGATGATTTAGAGGTTTATTGTGATCGATGGAGTCTGAATGTAAATACAGACAAATCAAAGATTATGATATTTCAAAATCACAAATCAAAATTAAGGTCCAATGAAAAGTGGAGGTTTAAGAAAAAGAACTTAGAAATTGTTAAAAACCTATAAATACCTCGGTGTAATTTTGAACCCCCAGGTAACTTTCAAAGAACATTTTGAAGAAAAAGTAAAGTTAGCTAAGTTAGGGTTTAATCGTACGTTGGGGAGTTTATTCCATAATAAAAATGTTATTTTTGACGTAAAGTGGAGGGTATTTGAAGCAGTTGCACGGTCTATTGTTTGTTATGCGGCCCAGGTATGGGGATACAAAGAATATGATGTACTAGAGAAATTCCAACGTTTCGCAATTAAAAGAATACTTTCCCTCCCAAATAATACCCCAAACTACGCCTTATATTTGGAGACTAAACTTGAAGTTTTGTATTTGTACACTTTTAAATTACATTCTTCATTTGTGGTCAAAACACTCAGCAATATTAATAAACTGGCCTATCTAGTTACATTAGAGTGTATTAGGTCGAGAATTGGGTGGATCCAAACATGGATAGATAAAGCCCATGATTTGTCAATTCAACTATGTGTAGATAATTTCAATGTAGATTCTGCTAAACATTTTGTAGCTTTGCTGACAGAAAAAATGAGAGTGAATCAGAGAGATACTTTTCTAGCTAATATGTCGGCCTCGAGGTTTCATCTCGTCTACAAGCGGCTTGATCATAGTCTGGAATATATTCGCCAATTTAGTATTCACAAAGTTGGTCTGTTTTTCAGATTGAGATCTGAGATGATGGACTTCAATTATCAACCATGGAGACAAAACTTTAATTATAATTGCTCCCTCTGTAATTTAAATACTAATGAAAGTGTGGCTCACTTTCTGGGTGAATGCCCGATTTTGTCGCCTTACCGTTTAGAGTGTTTTGGATCCAGAAATCTAACTCTGGATAATTGTATAGCCATTCTTAATGGTGAAAATTGGAACCTTTTGTATAAATATTGTTACAAAGCGATGTCTTATAGGAAGTTTTTAGTTACAACTTATAGGAGTGAATTTAATTACAACTAGATGGATAAGTACAAATTTTTTACTTTGTTGGTTTGTTTAATAGCTTCATTTAAAATGATTGTATTTTTAGTTCAAAAATGAAATGTTATTTTCTTTTTTAAACACAGTTTTTTATTATTTTTTTATTTATTTTTGGATACATTAGTTATTAGTCAACTCGACAGACGGACTATTTGTTCATTGTCTATTAATGTAAAGATTAATCATTTTTGTATTTCTTTTGATAAAAATAAAACATTATTATCTATCTATTATCTAGTGACACCTGACACATAGAAGCCCGATTTCGCCACAACAGTGGTAACTTTCCCTTTATCACCGATATTTTGGTGGGATTGCAAACAACCTCGGATTGGGCTCTATCAAACTAGTATGTAGAATAACTAGTAATGTGCCGGTGTGTGAGTTCAGGTTTTTGTAAAGCTTAGTGTTTGCAGGAATAGTAAGTGCAACCTCTCACCCAACGTCTGAAGCAGGAAAAACAATAGGTCCAAGAGAGTTTGGGAAGAGAGGTAGTAAGTGCCACTGTAGGGCCAGGGCCGTTCACCTGCCAGAGCCCTTCTCCCCAAAATTAGAGGTTGCTATCCTCTACGGCGTGATATAGAGTGGTAGGATGCATTTCAAGACCAAGAGATTAATCCTTGTACTATCTCGATTAATAATACATATTCATTTACCATTTAGGTCCATCAAGTTATCTTCTAATCGCCCATAACAAAAAACTGGCAATAACTTTGACGGAACAAATTTTTGCATTTTACAGAAATATTCTTCAGGATTTGAAACAAACACTATCTGCAACATTTTCGTAAAAATCATATTATTCACAATTTGAACAAAACTAAATTACTAAATGATTGTAATTGGTTATGCGGGATAAATTAGTGAGGAGAGTAGAATGGTGTTTTCAAGCGACTTGAAGTTTTGAGCTGTGGAGCTCGACCTGTCATTTGCTAATATTAAACTTTGAACATTTTATTTTAAGCTAACCTTAATGAAGAATGGTTTAATAAATCTTCTTCTTTTTCTGGTTGCGCAATGCAAAAACGGATTAAGATTATGATGGAAAAATAGTCATGACTAAATTATTCCTTAATTACAAACCGAAAAAGGTCACGACTAACTATTTTTAATCACAAATCGTTGCTTATTTAATCGTGATTGGTTAATAGTCACACAAAACTAGTATCGTAGGCATTAGTCGGGTTAAATTTAGTTGTAATCGTGAATATTTATCAAACATTAGTTAAGATTAATTTTTTAATGACATTAGTTATGGTTTTGTAACCATTACTTCCATGTTTAGGAAATCTATCAAATAAAATCAACATTAACACCAATATTGAGGGTATGTGAGTGGAAACGTCGATTCTCATCTGTGGGATGTGTTACCGCTGCAACTGGTGTGACAGAATATGTTTCTGAACGGTTTTAGGTTCCAACTGATAAGTGTATTGTTATTTAGACGAGTGATAAAAAAATGTTATTATTAAGTATGCAAACTTTTAGATATGAAGCGAGTATTAATAATTAATGTTTGTTTGACTGTTGTTGATCTTACATCCATCCTTTATGCCATAATAGACCCTTGGGGGTCGCGGTGGCGAAGACTGAAGAGCTATCTAATCTACATCTATCATTTACATTTATCTCTTACATCTTTTTGTAGCTAGTCAATATTTTGATATACCTATATAATCTTTTAAAATAATGAAGTACCTAATTATTTAAAATGAATATTAATTTTAAATAATAAACAAATATAATAGTAATAATAAAATGTAATGCAATTTGTTACAAATGTTTCTTTTCATTTCTTCACTTATTTGGTGTAGTTATGTAGGTATATACTGTAACTGGGTCTTTCTCTAGCTTCTGGGGTTCTTTGGTTGAAGAAATACACCACTTAATGACTTTTGGTTCATCCGTATATTTTCAAGAATAAGTGAGATACCTTATGTAACTTAGGCGAAACCATACAAACTCAGACAAACACCAGCCAAACACCAACGCTGGGCGGTGACGAAATTTTCCCTGTAAAGGTATTGTCTTGAGGACCAGTTACTGACCTTCAAAAATTCGTCTATGAAAGATACGAAACTTTTGGTTTTACCCTTCTAACGTACTGAAGAAAAATTGAAATAGTGGGAACCGTTATACGCTTCCTTGCGCAGTCGAAAATAGAAATTTTAAAAATTGATTGCAGAGTGCAGCACCAGACGAACGGCCTCTCTAGCGGAGGAAAAAGGTACCACAAGAGCCGTTACACACCCCCTCCCAGCGGAGAAGCTCGTTCGGGTGGTCGAAATGGTTTTAACTTGGAAGGATGCCATAATCCAAGCAACCTCCCAGTCGAATCTTTTAATTTACAGGATCCGCCAGCTGTTACGGAAGTAACCGTATATGGACCCTCATACTTGGGATTTAGCTTGGCAGCCAGTTTGTTAGCGGCCGAAGACAACTGAAAAGTCCTTTTAAGTACGAAGTCTCCTGGTCGAAAATTATTTGGGTGACGCCTCATATTATAACGACGACACTGGGCCATACTAGCTTTAAGAGAATTTTCCTCAGCAATATGATGTATCTCCGGCAATTTGCTTATTTTAGTGGCCCAGGAAGCTATTCCGCCCTCACTATTTTCGAGAATATCATCTGGTGCACCCCCATTTACTGGCCTTAACTCCCTACCGAAATTAAGGAAAGCTGGACTGAACTTTGTGGAATCTTGTATAGCAGAGTTTATGGCAAATTGGATCTCTCCCAGTCGGTCGTCCCAGCGTTGGTGTTTTTCCCCAAGATACGTCACGATAAGTTGCTTGATATTCCGATTCGACCGCTCAGTTGGGTTTGCCTGAGAGTGGTAGAGAGGGGTCGTTTCCCTTCTAATCCCAAACTCTCCTGCCACCTTATCTATGAGTTTACTAACAAAGTTCTTTGCGTTATCTGAAATCAGTTTATGTGGTGCCCAAATCTATAGAGGATTCGAGACTTCAGTTCGGAGATAATAATAGAAGATGTCGCTTTCCTAATGGGACATAGCTCTACCCATCTACTAAATGTATCTAGAAACACCAGCAAGTATACGTTGCCTCGCGAACTTCTGGGATAGGGTCCCATAATATCTACTGAGACGATCTCCCATGGCTGTTGATTATAACGAGGATACATTAGTCCTCGTGGGGGAGTGTTAGGAGGTTTCACCTTTTGGCATACCTCACAACGACTAACGTATTGGCTAATATCCCGGTAGAATCCAGGCCAATAATACAACCTGCTAACTCTCGCATATGTCTTATCGACTCCCAGGTGACCCGCCTGCGGGATATCGTGGTTGTCATGCATTATCTGTTGTCGAAGATGACGAGGAATGACGACCTTCCATTCTTCACTAGGGTTTTCAAGTTCACCCTTCAAAGGATTTTTCCGATGGTACAGTAAATGACCATTTTGAACCGACCACCGCGGATGGTCTACCGGAAACGTTTGGACCTGGTAGACTTTCCGATTATACCACTCGTCGGGAGATACCAAAACGGCTGGAGAGGAGTCAGGCACGCGAGAAGTATTGGGGGTTGACGAAGAAATAACCCCGTTGGCTAGCGTGGCTATACGCGATAACGCGTCGGCAACGGTATTAAGTTTACCCTTACGATATTCGACTTGAAAGTCGTAAGGTTGCAAGCGAAGGGCCCATCTAGCCAATCGACCTGAAGGGTTTTTCAAATTAAGCAACCATTTTAAACTCGCGTGATCCGTAATCACTTTAAACTGATATCCTTCCAAATAATGCCGATTCTTTTCGATGCCAAATAAAACAGCGAGACATTCCTTTTCTGTTACACTATAATTTCGTTCGGCCGGGCTCAAACTGCGGGAGCTAAAAGCAATGACCCTTTCTTCACCGTTTTGTATTTGGGTCAATACAGCTCCAAGGCCTGTGTCACTTGCGTCGGTTTGTAAGGAAAAGGGCTGGTCGAAATCTGGCCTAGCTAAAATAGGAGCTTCGGTAAGGGCCTTTTTTAGAGCCTGGAAGGAGGCTTCTTGCTCCTCCGACCAGTGCCATCGCGTTTTCCGTTTCAGTAATGCAGTCAATGGCGAGACGACTGTAGAGAAGTCTTTTATAACCCTCCTATACCATCCCGCCATTCCTAAAAACCTACGAAGTTCTTTAACTTCACTGGGTGGTGGAATTGACTTGACTGCTCTAACTTTCTCGGGATCAACGCTCATACCTTCCTTGTTAACCCGGTAGCCTAAGTATCTGACCTCCTTACAACCGAACTCGCACTTTTCAGGGTTAATACGCAAGCCGGAAGCTTCCAACCTTTGGAAAACTTCCTTCAGCATTTCCAAATGTAATTCGAAAGTTGGCGTACAAATTAAAATATCGTCCAAAAATATTACCACGTATGGATAGAGGTCGGGACCGAAGATTGAGTCTGCTAATCTTTGAAAGGTAGCGGTGAATTGGTTAGCCCAAAGGGCATAACCTTGAACCGAAATAATCCTCTACCCGGTACCGTGAAAGCAGTAATGTCTTTACTATTTTCATCCGCTAGAGGAACCTGCAAAAACGCTTGTCGAAGATCAAGTTTGGACAGATATCTCGCTAGTCTGAGTCCGTCCAAAAGAGAAGTCATGTTGGGCATGGGATAGGAATCTTTGGTAGTAACTTGGTTTACCTTACGAAAATCGATACAGAAACGATAACTATTTTCCTTACGTACCATTACCACTGGAGAGGACCACGGAGATTGGCAAGGCTCTACCAGACCTTCCTCTAACATCCTATCTAACTCCTGCTGCATAGCCTCGAGTACTTTAGGGGAGTAGTGATATGGGCGTTGCTTGATAGGTTGAGCATCTTTCACATCTATCTTATGAGTTATGCGAGTCGTTAGCCCCGAAGATCTTGAAGAAGTAATAAGCCTTCCTTTACGACTTGATCAAGATCTCTTTTTTCAGATGACTGAAGTGGACAGACTCCACATATATTGGATATACTGCCCTCGGAAGGCGTCCCCAAGGGTGGAACATCTTTACGAAACGAGAAGAGATGATTAGGATCCTCTTCAAACCACCAGATCGCTTCACGAAGATTGGTGCATATGCCAGCTCCAATGCAAAAGTCTAATCCTAATAAAAATTTTAGAGGGAGTGATGGCAGAACATATAGGTTTGTGCGAAACGTCCTTTCGCCAACTGTAATCGGGACCAAGAATTGTTCCAAAATATTATCGGTACTACCGTTGGCGACACCGACCTTAAACTCGGGAACTGACTCGGCAGCATATCCCAGTTGTAGGAGAACTTTTACCCCTTCCGGCCCAGCATAAGAAATACTGGAACCAGGGTCAAACAGAGCTAGGAGGGCTAAGTCACTCTCGCAGTTATCTTTTCCTATATGGAAGTCCATATATAGCTGTTTTGGTAAAGGAGCTACCTGTTGCGATAATGATGTGCGACGAGAAGTTAAAGGAATTTCTTCCTTACCAGACGATACGGTACTGGGAAAGACGACAAGAGATGAAGAGGGATGAGAGAAGATACGCTGGAAAAGACCATTATTTGGTGAGGGTCTAATAAGGTGAGGGTCAGCAGAGACTACGGGAATAGGACCGACCCTTACTTCCGATTCCCTGCCCCATTTTCCGGAGTACAATTTAGGCAGGAATGTATGGAAACTCCTGGGCTACCGCATCGATAGCAGAATAACTTCCGAGGTAGATGACATCTGGAATATACATGAGATCCACCACAGTTCCAACACTTTAATTTCTGTTTGGGTTGACCAGGTGTTATAACCTGCGGCTCTTCAGGGACACTTCTTCCGGTTGAGTTTATACCGTTTCCCTTACTAGTAGGGGCTTTATGCGTTGAGTTGGATTTGCCTTCGGCAGGAAGTGCCTGAGTTCTCCCTTGGTCGGTGAGGGGATTTACTTTGGCTGCAACAGTGGTCTCGGGCGCGCAACAACGAGTGGGAACAATACTAAATATCCCAGCACGCTCCTTCCTAGTAGTCGAATGACAATTATTCTTAGATGACCTAACGGGCTGGGATTTCTCCTGAGTGTTAGGTTTACCCCATCTACCATCTTGTGCCATCATCTCACCAACTCTTGCACGTTCGGTGACGAAATCGACCAAATTGCGATAGGTAGGGATTTCATTAGACTTCCTCCCATCTTCAAACGCTCTTCTGGTTCCCGGATCTAGATTCGAAAGAGCTAGATGTAGTTTAATAAAATCACCCATGTCTTCTATACCTAAGGCCGATAATGCATTGAAATTATTTTCATGTGCGGATAAAAATTTCTGTAAATTATTGGATGATGAATTAGTTAAGGGGGTAAAACTCGTAATTTCCTTGATATAAAAGTTAGCGAGTCGTCTTTTATTTTGATAGCGAGATACCATTGCTTCGTAAGCGAGAGGATAATTGGCTTCTTCCAGGGAGAACCCAGAGATAAGTGAAAGGGCTTCGTCACGTAAACAACTGCGTAAATAATGAAATTTTCTTATCGTCTGTAAAGAGGGTTCTCTATGTATCATAGAATCAAACAAAGAATAAAATCCACTCCACTCCTCTAATTTACCGGAGAATATAGGTAAATCAATTTCTGGAAGCTCCGGAGAGACGGAAGTGGTGGGCCCAACCACCGGTTTTACCTCACCTGGATGGCTTGCTCTTACCGCTCGGAAATAGTTAGCTTTAGTGGTATCCACTAAATCGATAAATGAGTTCTGCACTTGCACAGTTTGGATCTTATTTTTAGCTTCCTTAACGGTAGCATTATAGATCCGAATGTTGGACTGCAGAGTTTCGAACCTTGACTCATAGTTGACTAGGCGGTCATAAATAGGTTTGAAGTCGGCTGCGGTTTCACCACTTAAAGATTTGGACTTTGTGAAAATTGTCTGGACCGCTGCAAAAATATCTTCTCTTTCCGCCATAAGAACAACCGGGTCATCCATTGTCGGAAAAGAAATAGTAACTGACAAGTTAAAGTATAGTCTAGCAACAGGAGACAAAGAGACAATAGGGAAGTTTCCCTAAAACCCCGGTAAGCAAACTTTACAGAAAACAACAAAGACAAATTAAAAAACTTAAATATAACTACAAAATATAAGCTAAAGAATCGTAAACACACTATAAAGTAAATTGAATTAAGTATAAAACAAAGCCTAATTTATTACTTCTAATTAGAATCTGAATTCAAATCAATATTAATGTATGTATATACATCTTCAATAATTTTCTATAAGATTAGATGAATGTGAGTTTCGGCAATTAATTATTACAGCTTTTATAATTTGAAATTTTCAAAGTATTAAACCATACGTTTATCTACGTATAAGAAAAAATGAATGAATGAATACTCTTACAACGAAATACTTTTTAACTTATCTATAAAAGATGTGTTTAAAAATCTGATAATATTATCCAGACAAGAAACTAAAATTTCAAACTGAGTTTCAATTTTACGAGATTCCAATTTTTTTTTTCTCAATATTATAGATTATAAATTTTTCCAAAAATAAAAAGTATTTCTTAATTGGATCAGTTATTATGTCACTCTGAATGTCTTTTAGTTACGCCAAGTGAAGAAAAATCATAAATGAAAGTAATTACGAATCATAGTAATGTTTTTTTTCTTTTAAATACATATATATATATCGATAAAGATCGCTTTGATACAAATCAAGTGAACGAATTAAAACATCAGAGTTATCTCTAACTTCGAGTAGACTTCGTACTTACTGACTGCAATAACAAAACTACTACTCAATTCACGGAAATTAATCTTACTACTAATCTTTCTGAAATTATATTCTTTTCTAGTACTCTCTTTAAGTATTTACACTTTCTATAATATGCTAAACTAAGTTTGCAATAAAAATTTAAAGATAGTCGCTAATAAAAATAGTATATTATTAATATTAATTTTTTTTTTTGAAGAACAAATAAATGAGAAAAGATTTCAATAAATTTTTAATTTTAAACCCAATGATCACCTCAAAATTATTATTTAATCTACTCAGTTTCTTTTCAAATTTTCACGATAATTAGTTTTCAATAAAATTACACTTTAAAATTTTCTTATTTACTATTCACAGTTTTAACTAAGGTTTAATCTGAACAATAATTTGAGTTTTTTCGGTTGAAAAGAAGACTTATCTTGTTAAAGACGTAACCTCTTTCTTATTCTGGAAAATCCATTTTCGATTCCTGTCCCTGTTCGGGCGCCATAATTGTTTGTGTAACCTGGATCTTTCTCTAGCTTCTGGGGTTCTTTGGTTGAAGAAATACACCACTTAATGACTTTTGGTTCATCCGTATATTTTCAAGAATAAGTGAGATACCTTATGTAACTTAGGCGAAACCATACAAACTCAGACAAACACCAGCCAAACACCAACGCTGGGCGGTGACGAAATTTTCCCTGTAAAGGTATTGTCTTGAGGACCAGTTACTGACCTTCAAAAATTCGTCTATAAAAGATACGAAACATTTGGTTTTACCCTTCTAACGTACTGAAGAAAAATTGAAATAGTGGGAACCGTTATACGCTTCCTTGCGCAGTCGTATATTCGAAAATAGAAATTTTAAAAATTGATTGCAGAGTGCAGCACCAGACGAACGGCCTCTCTAGCGGAGGAAAGAGGTACCACGAGAGCCGTTACAATACCAACTGAGGCAAACGGCTGACAGCCCTCCTGACAGTAGGCACTAGTTCTCCTGTGTAGTAACAGTTTGTATAGAAATGATCGTTATTGAATTCAATAAAAATACATCAATTAGCTATTAAACAAGATCAAGAGGCAAGATTCTGTTTTATCGTTAATTAAACTCATATTTAATTAATTCAGTGATAATAATTTCTATAATTTAATGCATTCGATTCGATTTCTTTTATAATTGTAATACTAGAGTTTATGGTCTGTATTGTAGCACCGAAGAAGATTAAATATATAAGGTCTGGAAAAATCAGGTCAGGTTTTCATTGACCAATATTCCGGAAAAACCAACATTTGAATATTTAATTATTTCTTTAACTATAATTTGAAAAAATCTGAAGAATTGTCCAAAATTCTGACTGGGAAGTTTTTTAATTTCAAGAAATATTGTATGTTGCATAGCAATATGGGGAGGGATTAACTCAGCGGTAGCGCGCTGGACTATCAACGCGGAGATCACGGGTGTGAATCTAGCCTTGCTACCCTTAGATTTTCTCTTCCTAGGTGTCCCTACAGCTCACTGTCCGGTGATGGACAGTGCTGTCTGTAATGGGAGAGCACTGTCCGGAGGCCGGCAGTGCACTGAGGAGGCTCCGGGCGCAATGACCACAGATGTTGAGACGCCTTAAATAAATAAAAATACGTATGATGAATACTTTCCAGTACTAGTGATCAGGATGGTTTCTTTGAAAGACTCCTTGTTTTTACAAATTTTATTTATTCGTTTACTGAACAGTATATGTCGTTTCGATCTAATGAGGTCATTTTCAGCTAGTGTTTACATTTAGTTCAAGTCATCAATTTTGAATAAATTATATTTAAAGCCATTTTTATGGGAAACGGTCTTTATCATTTAACTTATGTAAATAGTCTGGAAGAGTTTGTTTAAACCGTGAGGAGTTTATAAAACAAGTGATTCGCAAGTAAAATATATAAAAGATGGAGAAAAAGCGGTGAATGAGAAAGTAAGGAAGGCCACATATGAGGTGGCTGGAGGATGTAGAGGAGGATTTAAGGAGAATTGGAGTCAAAAGATGGAGGAGGGAGGCAGTTGATAGAGAGGGATGGGGGAGAATTGTTGAGCAAGCCTTGGTCCTCAATCGGCCGTAGCGCTAGGAAGAGATAGAGAGAGGCAAAAAGCAATGAATACTGAAGAACACTGCATTTTTCACAATTGCTTTATTTTGTTAATAGAAATACAAAGAATAAACAACAATTGAAAAACTTAAAATAAAATGCAGCTCTGATAACTATTTTTTTAGACTGTTAACAAAATTTTTTTTTCCTTAACTTTATTTGTTAAGTGGAAAACAATTCTCTTTTTTTCACTACAATTATTAAAAGTATTTAGAATTGTATATTATGTATTTTACCATGTCTCCTAGGTTATAGTTCAAAATACTACTGTATGTTTGCCACATGTCATCATATTTTATTGAAAATATACAGAATATTTTCTTCACATTAATCTGCAGTCCACCCTACAAATAAATCATGGTTATATGGGAATTTTGGAAACTCTGGGAATGGTTGTAAACCAACAAGTGAAACACTGATATGAAACGCATATGACTTTCTCTTACTCCGATTAAAACAATTCAATTAACAAATTTTCTTTAACATCACAATATTTAGTTTGGCTAGCTATAAAAAAAAAGGTGGCAGCGGTTATACTTGTATAGCTGAGCATGGTTTCTGTCAAAACCAACAAAGTTTGTGCAGTTTAAATTTACACCTAATGTTTATTGCTCTAACGTATTTATTAATACTATGCAAGTGATACTATATACTGTAAGGTACTTTCAAGGAAAGCATACCGCTACTGTTCCCTTAGAATCCTCTCCAAAAATCAATTTTTCTGGGTTTAACGAAAATCGTTGGAGTCTTTTGAGAAAACCGCAAAAAACTGTTTTCAGAAAAGACGCATTTCTGGTTGATGGATTTTGCCCGAAACTTTCACGTCAAATGCGGTGCTAGTACCTAAACGTTTCAGGTCACTGCGATTTTTCGCTTTTTAAAATCTTTTGTTGAAACACACACACACACACACACACACATATATATATATATATATATATATAGACATTTGCCAAAAACATTTTCTCGTACTCAGGTGATTTCAAAACATGTATTTCGGTAAAAACTTATATTTCGAAAATTCAACAACATCGCAGTACTTCCTCGTACTAGAAGGAAGAGAAAATAAAAAGGTAAAGAAAAACATATATTACAAAAAGTATGTACATTCATTCAACATGTTTTTTTTTTTTTACTTTCTCTTTGCTACAACTGCAAGCATTGTGAACAATATTCGATGTCGTGTTTTCAACGGAAATGTATATTTTGAACTCCACTGAGATCGAAAAAGGTGTTTTTTAGAAAATGGTGTAATGGTTAATTTCTTGAAATACTGTATGGTATATAGCAATATGTATGATGAATACATTTCCAGTACTAGTGATCAGGAATGTTATTAATTTCAAGAAATGCTGTCTGATGCGTAGCAATATGTATGATTAATACATTTCCAGTACTAGTGATCAGGAAGGTTATTATTTTCAAGAAATAGTGTATGGTGCGTAGTAATATGTATGATGAATACATTTCCAGTACTAGTGATCAGGAAGGTTATTAATTTCAAGAAATACTGTATGGTGCGTAGCAATATGTATGATGAATGCATTTCCAGTACCGGTGATCAGGAAGGTTTTTAATTTCAGGAAATACTGTCTGGTGCGTAGCAATATGCATGATGAATACATTTCCAGTACCAGTGATCAGGAAGGTTTATAATTTCAAGAAATACTGTCTGGTGCGTAGCAATATGTATGATGAATACATTTCCAGTACTAGTGATCAAGAAGGTTATTAATTTCAAGAAATACTGTCTGGTGCGTAGCAATTTGTATGATGGATACATTTCCAGTACTAGTGATCAAGAAGGTTATTAATTTCAAGAAATACTGTCTGGTGAGTAGCTATATGTATGATGAATACATTTCCAGTACTAGTGATCAGGAAGGTTATTAATTTCTAGAAATAGTGTCTAGTGCGTTGCAATATGTAATGATATATGTATGCAGTATGTATGTTTTTATGTATATTATGTGTATGTATGCATGTTTGTATGTGAACAGCATAGCGCAAAAAGAGAAAATCATAGAAATTTCATACTTGAGATTCTATTCAACATAACCATGGGATCCGACAGGAAGTTATCTGTCAAAATTCTTCAACCGGAAGTACCACTTTACTGAATAGATTTTTGAGTTTTTTTTTGCGATTTTTTCAAGTTTAGTGTATGTGTATATAACATCTATGGAACTACAACTTTTATTTGTAACGTTTTGCGGGAAAATTCAATTAAAAGGGCTTTTGGGTAAGGGGTGAAGTTATGTGCCATCTAATTGATATTTTAGTTTATTATACAATTCTATCACCTAATCTAATCTAGAAACTCGGGGCCTCCAAAAGGAGGTTCAGCACTTAAGACCTCAGCTGGGTCCCTTGTGCACCCCCGTAAAGACGCCTCACATCTGCCCTGTATCATTAAAAAACGCCTGGGCTGAGGCGAGTGAAATGTCTGATCCCGCCTTCGGCTGCAGAACGTGGGCACCAAATTTCAGGAATCGTCTGCGCGCGTAGTGCACATTCTATCACCTAAATTAATTGGAATGAAATATTTTGTCTAAATTCTGAGTTTGGAAAAACTCGGTTTACCTGAAGGGCGTATTTTTTTTTTCATTTTCTGCAATTTTCTCCGTATAACCGGATTCATTACATTTGTTATACTTTTTTTTTATTGCCTGTAGTAGATACAATTGACCGATTCTAATTCACTTTTCTGCAAAACATGGCGGCGTCCCCCCTAGACCAACCACCTCCTATCACTTGACCCCCTAAACCACCACTTAGCCCCTCATCCCAAAGCATCTCAGCGCTCTCGCAACTTTCGCCAGACAAGTCAATCACTTTTCACCACTCGGCTATTGTGGTAACTTGGGAATAGTAGTTTTCTTTAGATCCTTATACCTCACCCACATACTTCTCCCTCATCTCTCTCACTTCTTTCCCTATATATACATATATATTTATTATTATATATACATGTACTTAAAGGGAGGCTCTGCCCCAGGTACCCCAGGCCAGGGTTTATTAACCTTTGCATCTGTATTTTTCCATTCGCACAAAAGTTTATTTACCTCTATGTGTGCACAATGTTTGCAATATAATTCCTGATTATAATATATATATTTTTTTTAACACTAAGTCTTAAAGAGAAAAACCCTCCACGCCCCCTCTTTATTTATGATAAAACTATTTTTATCGATCAAGTATATTACTAACACATACATCCAGTCCAACATAGTGATTCCTGAGACAGATACTTATGGAAGTTTTTTTTTTTTTTGGTAAACAATAAACTAAAACTAATTGATGCCTCCTTCTTATACACCTTGTTTATTTAAGATAAATCTATTCATCGATCAAGTATATTGACAACAAATATATCCAGTCCAGTTTATTGATGTATGAGTCACTTATCTGTGTAAGGTTTTGGTAAACAATTAAAATTTAAATCTCCACTTTCCTTGTTTATGATAAATCTAGTTTTTTTTTTAGCAATCAATTATACTTGTAGAATCCAATATATTGATTTATGAGTCAGTTACTTTTTTATTTTTATTTATTTATTCATATATACGGGGTTGCACCCCATTTATGTAATTTTGTTACATAAACAAAACAAACACTATACTAGAAATAGACCAACTACAAACTATAAAACTACAAATATAAAAGAATAGAAAATAGAACATATAAAATACAAACTAGACTAGAACATAGAATAAAAAATTCGGTATATAAAAAATATTAATATAAAAATAATAGTATTAGAAATATAAACAATTATACAAATATATATACAATTACTACTAACAAGAACATATACAAATATAAAAGACAATATAGCAAAAAGTGTATAAGACTATGAAATTAATAAATAAGAGTAACCAATTAGAAAGTAGGTAAAAGGGAGAGCGTATTTAACCATCTATTATAAATGCAAATATCTAGTAATAATTAATTAATGACTACTGCTGGCAAATGCAATAAATTTCATTAATGCTGGCTGGAAGATATCATATTCATTAGAAATACTGTTTCCAAGGGACATAAGTCTAGGTATAGGAGAGGATTGGGAATAATTTGTTGAATGATAAGATTTACAAAACACAGGTTTATAGCGAGTATCTATTGTAGGAACATGGAAGTCGATTAATCCCAGCAATTCAGGACCATCTATATAATAATGTATAAGTTTGAAAAGGAAAATAAGGTCTGCTCTTCGCCTTCTGAAGGATAGAGTACTCAAATTAAGGGAATCCAACAACATCAGAATAAGTTAATCTTTCACTTGATAAACCCATCATTTTAGCAATCCTTCTAAGAAACCTATGCTGAACCCGTTCAATAGCATCAATGTGGATTTTATAAAACGAAGTCCAAACTGGAGAAGCAAATTCAAGTCGTGGACGAACCAAATGCAAATACAGTCTTAAAATACTGAAGGGATTTCTAAAAGAAGTGGAATTCCTAAAGACAAATCCCAGCATCTTGTAACTGTTGCTGACTATCTTTTCAATATGAGAGCTAAAGGAGAGTCTAGAATCTAAGGAGATTCCAAGATCATTCACAGAATTATCACGATTTAAAGGAGTATCATTGAGAGTATATTTAAAGTGCAGAGAAGAGCGTGATCTGAAAAAAGAAATTACTTGGCAGGCATTTCGAGGTATTTAATTTAAGAAGATTATTTGTGGACCAAACAGAAAGTCTGTTAACAGCATCCTGAAGTACTTGGCTGTCACGAGTATCTATGATTTCCCTAAATAGTTTAATGTCGTCAGCAAAAAGTAGAATGTTAACATCTGAAAGAACTAGTTTAACATCATTAATGAAAATCAGGAACAATAAGGGACCAAGATGTGATCCTTGAGGTACTCCAGAAAGGACGGTATAAGGCAATGAAAGAAATGATTTTACTTTAACAGTCTGAATACGGTGGGTAAGATAATTTTGCAACCAGCATAGCATTGTACCATAAATGCCCAAAGAGTTAAGTTTAGTAAGAAGTAATGTGTGGTTTACACTATCAAAAGCTTTGGAATAGTCAGTGTAGACAGAGTCAACTTGAGAACCTTTTTCGAAACATTTAAATATGAACTGGACATACGACAATAAGTTCGTGGTAACTGATTTTTTGGAGAGAAAGCCATGTTGCTCAGGTATGATTATATTCCTTACTGAAGACATTAGCTTAGTGTAAACAATTGATTCGAAGAGTTTAGGAATGGTACTTAAAATACTGATAGGGCGATAATTTTGTACATCTTGTCTGGAGCCATTTTTGAATATAGGAATTACAAAACTGGATTTCCAACGTGAGGGAAATTTCCCAGTAGAGAGGGAACTATTGAACAATAAAAATAAAGGAACTAACAAAGGTTGTGTGCATCGAGATAATAGACAAGGAGGAACTCCATCAGGACCTGCAGAGTGATATTTTTTTAAAAGTTGAATAGCTTTCTCGATATCATACATTGAGATAAGGAAGGGTGTAAAGTTTATATTACTAGGAAAAGCAGAAGCCAGATTAAGAGCAGCAATGGAAGGTTTATCTTTTGAAAATACACTAGAAAAATGTGATGCAAACAACTCAGCATTTCATCACCTTTTGTAAAAGACTGATTGTTTAAAAACATTTCATTTGGAATATCAACGCTAGATTTGGTAGACTTAATATAACTCCAAAATTGTTTAGGATTTGTCTGAATATTGCTTTCAGTCTGAATTATATATTGCTCATACAAATATTTAGACAGTGATTTGCATTTAGATCTTAATGTCTTAGAGTGGAAAATCTAGAATAATCTTCTTTTGAGTTTGTTATTTTGTAGAAGTAGTGTGCAATTTTCTTCGCTTTTACAAGACAAATTAATTCAGAGTTGTACCAATAAGCAAAAGTGGATGTAAAAATACTTTTTACAGGGACATATTGGTCGATGCCAGAATATAGAATTTGATAAAAATAATCTAAGGCAACTTCTAGAGGCTTATCATGAATAAAAGACCAGTCTTGACTAGTAAGATACATGTTTAAGTGATTATATTTACCATTGTTGAAATCATAAACCAATTTATGACTCTTTAGTGAATTAATATTAGTATCACAGCAGATCTCTAGTTCAACCGCTAAGGGAGGATGGTAATTATCAACATTGGTAATTGCAATATCACATTTCTTAACATTTAAACTTAAATTACTAAACACTAAATCTAACAAATTTGAATTTACATAATTGCCTATTTTATTATATTGCTTTAGGCCCAATAAATCACAGAATGAATTTTTTACTAGGTTAGCACTCTGATATGAACACTTTGACGATACTTTGCACCAAGATTCACACCAATCCACACCACGAAGATTATAATCACCAAAAAGTACTATCTTAGAATTCGGACAATGTTGTAAAACATCTTCTACAAATTGGCAGTGTTGTTCATACATGTTTGTTGTGGAATCCGGAGGGAGATACACACCCCCGACAATAAGGGTGGATGTTTCCATAGATATTTTGACAAATACCTGTTCAATATTACTACTTACAGTAATGATGCGGGAAGACACTAAGTTAGAACGTACAGCAATGAGAGTTCCTCCTCCAGATCTCTTGTGTCCACCACTTCTATCTGCTCTGTAAACGTTAAAATTTGAGAACCCTAATTCATCATCACTAATGGAATCACATAAATTTGTTTCAGTAAAGACAAAAACATCGAAACCACTACTATGTATAACACTTCGAAGATTGACAAGTTTAGTCCGCAACCACCTGACGTTTTGGTAGTAACACTGCAGATATGTTCGATGTCCTAACTCAAGTTTTTTTGACTGTCTTTTTGTATGATTATAGGGATTCCATGTGAATATTTAATAGTTAAATTGGTCTCACCATTTGCTGTCCTTTTCTCCAGCTCCAAACGAAGGGATTTTAGGTATTCGCGTTCACGTACTGTTTTATCTAAACTCATACGCAGGGGAGCAGGCAGTTTTATTCTTGATTGAAATAACTGGAACGCATCCCACTGTGAGGAACAGACTAACTTCAGTGGTCGAGGTTTTGGAGATCCAGTGTTTTACCTAAACGACTAGTTTTTATAATTTTACTAACCAGTACGTCATCATTTATGGTATTTCGAACGCAGTCGATATCGCTTTTTAAACGTTCATCAATAGATGGACTGTTTGCCTCTGGTACATTGAATAAGATCACATTGCATGAACGTCTTTGTTTATCATTGATTTCTCGAAATAAATCTTCTGGCGACAATACTTGCTTACTCGTCTGGGTATATAGTTGTTTTACTTGTTGAAGTTCTTGTTTAAGGTCATATAGCAGTTTCATGATATTTGGAAGATCTTTTAAACCTACGTCGCACTGGGGACACAAAAATTTTAATTGTCGTTTCTTTAAATTCATGCACTTGATCTCATTAGAGGTTAAGCCAGAACAAGAAGTGTGCACACTATTACTGCAAGCATCACAGAAGTATTGCTCCTTATTTTCTAAAAATCTAAATTACAAATAGCACACGTTGCAACCATTTTTTCGTAAATAAATGCAATTTTCAATTAAAAAAAACTTAATCAAAATAGAACGAAATATAACACAACTTACTGAGAGGAAGGTTACACCTCGTTATGATAGGTTACAACTACTTCTGTTAGTTTTTTTTTGGTACAGCTTAAATTCGTTGCATCTGTTATCTAACGCCGTGTTCGACGAAGTAGTTACTAATATCTTGTGTTGACTAATTGTTTATACAATTATACAAAATAATTAAAGAAAGGAAAAAAAGCTAGTGTTTAACCAGAGATTTAGTAATTATTTATCTCAATTTACATACTAAATTCCCCATATTTTTAATAAATTTTCTAATCTAAAACGTACTCAATTTACACACATAATTCCGTCAATTCTTGCAAAGTGGAGATGTAAGTTATCGGTTAAAAATGTAATTGTCGAAGGACCTATCTTACAGATTGACATATAAGAAATAAAAGTAGGAATAGCGGTCTATGCGTGCATATTAAAACTAATAATTTAACTGGAACTTATATGAATTTTGTTAAATATTTTTAAACACTTCAAAAATAATTTCTTTAGAGATAATTTCTCTATTTTTGCAATCCAAAAGAAAAAAGAAAAGAAATAATTACAACAATTAAAAGTAAAAATTGATCACCGTTTTCTGTATAATTTTTTTCTCCCATAATACATAGATGTGTACGGTTCTGTTATAAATAACTCAAACATAATTTTTTGTTTAATTACAAAATCCATCCCTTATACTACAATTTTATTTTTATTTTGTTAATAATGTACATAATTTATACACAAAATACAAATGTTTCTTTTTATGTCTACTGGCAGTATGTTTTAACTTATCTAATTTAATTTATTTTATAGTCAAAATCTAAAGCTAAGTCTTGCATTTCTCTTAGTAACCAGCAATTAGATATGTACCATGTCTCCATATTTTCGATCTGTAGTATATATCGGAGTTTACAATACAAACCCTATGTAACCGCTGGAAGATTGTTTATCTCTATTGGAAAATAGCAAATGTTTTTTCGGTCATTTAGGTAAGCGGGGATTGTACATTTTCGGTTGCGGCTAAATCTTTATTTTGCCTACCTTACCAAAACCAAAACTTTGCCTAATTTTGTCTATGTCTAAACCTAAACCTATTACACAAAACACACCGAGGACAGCCGAACTACAGAGCTGTAAATGGCCGAACAGTCCTTATTTTTTTTTGAAAAATACACATTACACAATCATTTGTAATTAAGTGTTAATTGGTCGTCGGAAGAGACAACATGGGCTCTCACAAAGTGTTTAGTGTTTCTCAGCTCTATGGTAGAAAAGTAAAACCTACTAACGTACAATTTGGACTCCGGTTATTATCAGAAAACTTGGACAACTTAATTACAAATATTGGGGACATTAATTATACTGTGGGCGAGCAGTTACTAGAAGGTTGCAATTCTAATTTACTAGTCCCAAATACAGACCCGTTTTGCGACAATATAACGCTTGTTAAATATGTGCTTCGGAAGACTGCGATGGAGATGGGAAAATCCTAATTGTTAAGAAGGAAATTCGTGGCTCTTTTAACAGTTATCTCCGAGGGAAATTCGGTGAATTTGTTTGTGCGAGACATGGTGTTAAAGCCAAACTACCTTTTTTACTAGAAAGCAAGAACCCGATGGCTAAAGGTGTCGAAACAGTAATTGGAGAAGAACTTTTAGGAGATATTTACAAAAAATATAACAACCCAGTATGTATACCATACAAAGTCGATGTATGTCAGATGTTAAATTGGAGAATTTACTGGAAGAATTGCAAGAATTATTAAACCGACTAAAAGAAGAAGATCACTACCTAATAGATTTGGATATAACACAGGACTTTGCTGTAATATTTAATCAAACAGAAATGACTTTAAGAAAACAGATATAACTATAACTTTTGCTACCAAGGAGGGTATAAGAACGATTGTAATGTAATTGTGGATAACGATAAAACAGTTGGTAAGGACTGTTTAACTTGGTTAACTTCTAACGCAAGAGTTAAAGTATACAATAAGTTTATTTGTCAAATAACAAGTCCGGGTGTTAATAAAAAAATCGGTAACCATATTATAGATTTTATCAATTGTCGAGATACGAGATTTAAAAAAAACATTTTCGTCTACTTCTGCCAAAGAACATGGTATTACAAGACTAGAAGCTACAATTTATAACTGTATTGGAAATTATTACGAAGTAACCGACGATATGTACAACCCTTTGGAAGACTGTTTATCCTTATTGGAAAGTAGCAAACGTTATTTCCGTCAAGTTCCAATGTATTCTGTTTTTTGCAAAGATGTGGACAAGGCTAACAGACACTCTACAAAACAGTTGTCTTGTATTTAATAATTTGTTACAGTATGTATATTGGGCGAATAAGAATCCAAGAAAGTTGACTGGTATACAGTTAAACCTACCAGAAAATACCAAGAACAGAGAAAAAATGATAAATTATGTTGTTTCGGCATTTAGTTTTAACTTTCTGCCAATTAAATTATATTGAGATTGTAGAAGATTGTGTAAACAAAGATATTGTACAGATTGTGTAAAAATGTTAACATTAATGTTGGGGAAACGTATTTCTCAAAATCTGGAACACTGTTTTCTACAATACCAGGAGTATAGATATCGAAAAGAGGATTGGTCTGTACCAATAATGTATTTCTTCATGTCTTACGGAAGAGAGCTAATATAACCAACAGGCTACTGCCATATACGAAAGATAGACTATGTACAGACAACTATAACTCTCAAAGAGGAATACAAGGAACTGGTGGGGAAGGAAAACGAGTTGACCGAATTAAAAAATAGGTTAATAAACAACTTTAAAACACAGTGGAAGAATCTGGACACAACTGGTGTGAACAATGTTTCTGTAAAACAAAGGAACTTTTACATATGTAGGAGTCCTTGCGGAAAAAGAAGGGTGCAAAAACGTTTACTTTTTAAAAGGATACCACAAAGGAAACTCGTCTGCCAAAATAGAGGAGATGGAATTTTGCACAGACGTGTGGAAAAATATGCAAGATACCGCTTTTATACAAGAGGAGATGGAGAAGTTTTATTTATTTTTTCATCTTTTATATCTTTCATCTTTTTTCATCATTTATTTTTTTTCTTGAAATTATTCACTTAACAGCATGTAGTGCTAGCGCGTTTGTGCAGGGGCGCGTAAGGCTGGTTTAGGAATGATCTGACGCTGCAAAAATACTTCTGTGTAATAATTTCCGTGTAATAAAAACAAGTTAAAACATTAAACAGAACTACAAATGATTTTTCTTTTTTGGGAATATTTTGATAAATTTCTTCCAAATGACTACAGATTATATTTATCTTTCTAATCGGTACTAATTACAACAAGATTGGGGGCTAGACACTTGTATGTTTGCACTATTTTTTTTTGTTTGTTTTAAACAGCTCTAACGATTTTTTACACTGATTGACGTTAGTGCTGGAAGAAATGTCCACAGCTCCAAAGAGAAGATTTTGAATTTGGATATAACGCAATCATTTTCCCGGATTAGAAACTAATTTTCCAATACTTTGCAAACATTGGTTTAACTTGTTCCAATATTCTTTGATTAAAAAGCAACATATTTTTAGTGCATAATATTCTATGCCTATTTAACAATGTAAAACAGTAGAACAAGTTGTTACATGTTTAGAAAGGTTGAGGAAAGCAGATTCAACTTGGAATTACTAGCAAAACTGTTATTGCAATCCACAATAATTGCCATACCATAACTTAAGAATATTTTAGTGCAATATATGTTAATATTCTTTCGTATATCTCTGTTTTCTTGGTTATTCGACCAATCAAAATTGGAATTCGACCAATGTTTCTTGGGATTGTAGACCAATCAAACATTGCTTTGTGCAGTGATTTTACACAAAATATTACATTTTAATCTGACCAAAATCCCAAGACAATAACACAATACATTCTCTATTGTCTAATCATTCGTCATGACTCATTAGCACATCCACAACTCTAGGGGTAAAATTCAATCTAATATTCACTAAGGAAGTTACTTCTATTTAGGTGATGTATAATTCCCATTAATTTAATAAATTCTCTAAGGGAATTATATATGTAAATTGAATGCGTAATAGATTACAAAAATGTTTAAAAATATAGAATAATTCATTTACCGGTTAAATTGGAAACGGATCACTATTTTGGGGGAATTAAGTACGTAAATTGACTGCTTCTTAGAATGGAACAGTATTTAAAAATATGGGGAATTTTGTATGTAAATTGAGATAAAAAGACTATTAGTTCTACTAAGCTTCTTTTATTTGTCCTTTCTTTAACTAATTTGTTTAATAGTACAAACAATTAGTTCGACAGAAAATTACATTATTCCTTTTGATCAGTTTCCCACTAGATGTAAGATATTACTGAGAAACTCCACAGACTATCTCTAAAGAAATTACTTCTGCTAAAAAATATGTAACAAAATTCATATAAGTACCAGTTAAATTACTAGTTTTAATATGCACGCATAGATCGCTATTCTTACTTTTATTTCTTACACGTCAATCTGTAAAATAGGTACTTTCGACTATTACATTTTTAAGCGATAACTTACATCTCCACTTTGCAAGAATTGACGGAATTATGTGTGTAAATTGAGTATGTTTTAGATTAGAAAAGTTATTAAAAATATGGGGAATTTAGTATGTAAATTGAGGTACAACAATTACTAAATCTCTGGTTAAACACTAGCTTTTTTCTTTTCTTTAATTATTTTGTATAATTGTATAAACAATTAGTTCGACAAAAGATATTAGTAACTACTTCGTCGTACATTGCGTTAGATAACAGATCCAACGAATTTAAGCTGTACCAAAAAAAAAAAAACTTACAGAAGTAACTGACTCATAAATCAATATATTGGATTCTATAAATATAATTGATTGATAAAAAAAAAACAAATAGATTTAACATAAAGAAGGAAAGTGAAGATTTAAAATTTTAATTGTTTACCAAAACCTTACACAGGTAAGTGACTCATACATCAATAAACTGGACTGGATACATTTGTTGTCAATATACTTGATCGATGAATAGATTTATCTTAAATAAGTAAGGTGTATAAGAAGGAGGCATAGATTAGTTTTAGTTTATTGTTTACCAAAAAAAAACTTACAAAATATCTGTCTCAGGAATCACTATATAGGATTGGATGTATGTGTTGGTAATATACTTGATCGATAAAAATAGTTTTATCATGAATAAAGAGGGAGGCGTGGAGGGTTCTCTCTTAAAGACTTAGTGTAATATATATATGTATTATAATCAGGAATTATATTGCAATCATTGTGCACACATAGATGTTAATAAACTTTTGTACGAATGGAAAAATACAGATGCAAAGGTTAATGAACCCTGGCCTGGTGTACCTGGGGCAGAGCCTCAGTCCATGTCCAAGTCCATGTATATATATATATATATAATAAATATATATGTATATATAGGGAAAGAAGTGAGAGAGATGAGGGAGAAGTATGTAGGTGAGGTATAAGGATCTAAAGAAAACTACTATTGCCAAGTTACCACCAACAGCTGAGTGGTGAAAGTGATGGACTTGTATGGCGAAGGTTGCGAGATCGCTTTTGCTGACTCAGCAAAAAAAAAAAAAATAATTTTTAACTCTTTGCCTACAGGAAAGTGGGAGCGGGGTGGGGAATAGTTTGGGGAGGGGATGGGGTTACGTGGTGGTCTCGGGGGTAAGGTTTAGGGAGGGGGTAGGTGAGGGAGACGGCCGCCATGTTGTGCAGAAAAGTGAATTAGAATCGGTCAATTCTATCTACTGTCTGTGGGGAAGGACCAAGCCCTATGCTACCCACAGCCCCTCTCGGCACATATAGCTACCCCAAAGATTGGAGCTTCTCAATGCACTGCCGCACTCCGGACAATGGCCTTCTTTACGCACAAAATGCCCATCACCGAACAGTGAGCTGTAAGAGCTTTTTTCTTTTCTTTAATTATTTTGTATAATTGTATAAACAATTAGTTCGACAAAAGATATTAGTAACTACTTCGTCGTACATTGCGTTAGATAACAGATCCAACGAATTTGTAAGACCCATCACCGAACAGTGAGCTGTAAGAGGCTCCTCGAAAGAAAAAATCTAAGGGCAGTACTGCTGGACTCGAGCCCGGGACCTCCGCATTGCTAGTCCAGGGCGCTACCACTGAGCTAATCCGTTCCTTTTTGTTATAGTAACTATAAATATCATTTTTATTTTAAACTTTTTCCGAAAAAGCTATTTAAGAGAGTTTGGGTCCCGTGCATAATGTTAAGCTCAATGACCTCAATGGAAGCTAGCGATGGCCGCGGTATTGAGATGTAAATATCTGACGGACGGCATTATAAATCAAGGTCGAAATCTAGTGCTGCAGTGGATACCCGGGAACAGCGGCACAGCTGGTAACGAGGCTGCTGATCAATTGACTTAGGTGGGAGCACAAAAGTCACAGTCTGAATTCCTGGCCAGCTTTCATGCTGCCAAACGAATAGACCGGCAAACTTTTGAAATGCGTCTGGATGAGAACCTTAAACAAAAAGCAACTGGAAAGCCGGTTAACGTGCGTCATTCTCACAAAAGATTCCATTTGACTTCCCAAAGCAGTATGCAGTCGCGTGTTTTAGAATGGCCACGAGCCATGACTACTTAAATAAGCCACTTGTGCAGGATAGGAGTGGTGAACTCCCCTTAGTGCACTCTATGTCAGGCGGGAGATATGGATGTGAACACCTCAGTAGCTGTAGAGCTCTGTAGGAAGTGAGGGAACGCTTGACTGATAATATAAAAGTAATTGTTGACCGTTGATGAATTATGTTATGAAGAAATTTGGTGAGGATCGGTCAAAAAAGAATTATTATCCAATTATGCCAACGTTTCAATAGAGTTTCCTGTCTTTATCAAGACTTTAATATATAGATAGTCGTGAAGATGTGAGAAAATTTTTTTTTAACATAAGTACACATTTGTTACATGGAGAAATATAAAAAATGAAAATTAAAAGTTGCTAGTTTCTTGCCTTAAATCATCTACAAAAAGAAAACAATGAAAAAAAAAAATGCATTTTTTTTCTGTAAATGTAAAATTTGTCATTCATAACTAAGTAGACTGCAGTCAGAGCAAGTCGTGTGATTGCTTCACATTGTTAATAGTAACATTATGCAGCCGCCAATTACCAAAGCAGTCGATGCGCAAACAAAAAATTATGCGTATTTTATGTAAGTTGTTTTGTAAGAAAATGTGCTTCTTCCCTTTTTGTCGAATTTATATTACTTGTGAAAAACACTTGAGTTTTCGAGTTGAGACCGCGTCAGTGGTTTGCTAGAAACCGACGTTTCGCCTATATTGCAACGAGCCTCTTCAGGGTCGTTATACCTTGAAAGCCAATAAGGCAATGAACCTTGGCTTAGTATGCGATGTTCAAGGTAAATGATTAGAGAATTTTTATGAAAATGGCATAAAACAGAAAGAAGCGGGTTTTGGCCAAAAACTTAGTGTCGGACGCGATGTTAGTACTTAACAAGAATATCAAGTTAAGCTTTCTGGGATTTATCTTGATCTTTTTTTGTTTACAAAAACACCATTTTTTAAAACTGTTTATAGTCAGAATAACATGAATTTGCTGTGAAAACTCTAATTGTCGCCTTCTTGCAAACCCTCTTACTAAGCTTTACAGGAAGTACGATGATTTGTTAACTTACCTTAAACAGTGGCATATATCTATCTAAGAATTGTTGAAATCTGATCTTATCTAATGGACCACCGATTTCATGTAAAAATCTTGTATCTATTATGATAATGCTCTCCTCTTTAGTGACTCCACACCATAGAAGGCTGGCTTCGAGACATGCAAGGAAGCATCGTAACATATCCAGAGGATCTACTTTGGGACTTTCCCTGTATGGGTTTCCTCCTAGATAGTAGACTCTATTACCCGCTGGTGTTAGTACTGGCATCGTTGTACATATTCTGAAACACACAAGAAAACTATGGAGAGACAATCACATGACTATTTCTTTATGACAGTACTACAATTTTAATTGACCAATTTTCTTGAAACTTGAAGTTTTCGTTAAACGCTTAGTGTGCAGTTAATGAATTCCGAATTACATACAGTTCCGGATAGCTCGACAGCTTTGTGGCCTCTTACATAATGTTAGTAAATGCATCCCGCTATAATATTCTTGCACAAAATTGTTGTTGCTTGGCTTTACCGGGAAAAATCTACAAATATAAAAGAAATCCATCATTACCACCCGAACGCCCACAAATGCTTCCTCACGCCCCTGGAAGTGCACGCACCCCTGGTTAAGAACCGCTAGTTTAAAGTTAAACACAATAGCAGAAATAAAAATTTAAAATTAATTTTTTTGAAAGAATGTTTCAAATAAAAGTGACAGATTTAAGTATATACAATTATCACTCCAAGTTTAATTAGCTTCCGGGTGGTGAGCAGTTTAAGTAGTGGCATTGTTCACTGAAAGTAATGAAATGCTTCTATTGCTAATTTAAAGCCAGAGAGGCCGCAGGCAACAAATGCTTCTTTGCCCTTCAGAAACCTTAACAATTTAAAGGTTTAACAAACCGAGCTAAGGTCCTCATATATAACACAATTATAAGACCTGTAGTCACTTATGTTTGTGAAACCTGGTACTAATGAAGGAAATCCAGAGAATCCTTAACATTTGGATCACATATGGAGAAGAATATGTGGATCTTCTGTGAGAATGGGCAATGGTGAATAAAGAAGAATGAAGAGCTACGACAAATATTCCAGGAACCTAATCTAATAGCTGTTGTTAAGAAGAACCAGCTAAGGTGGGTGGGACATGTCAAAAGGATGCCTGATCAAAGGACCCCTAAAGAAATGGTCGGCAAACAGACTGGAGCACGTCGAAGGGGCGCCCCAAATTGAGATAAATGGATGATGTCGAAGATAATTTGAGGCCACTGGGGTTTAGACGATGGACGAGACTCGCAGCGAAAGGACCGAATGGCAAAGGATAGTAGTTGAGGCCCAGGTTCATGCTGGACAGTAGCGCCTTGGGGATAGGTACGTATTCCAAGTTTACAGAAAACGATATTCTGGAAAAATGTTTGTCGAGAAAGTTTGATCATGGAAGTGCTACTAGCAGTGTCAGCCGCTGTATTTCCAATTTATTCATGCAATAAAACTGCCGGTGTTTGTTTCTTCTCCATTTTTAGTTCAGTAACCAAAAATTCAGCATCAGTAAAAACAAAAACAATAAAGCAATTGGTGAGCTTTTAAATAGTACCTTAGTTATTAAATAAAAATTTACTAATTAACAATTTTAAAACATAAAAAAGCAATTAATTTTGAATTAATTACTCACATTCCTTGCCATATATTAGTTATGATGTAGTCTAACATACTATCTCTATTTAGATACAGTTCTGGGTACTCTTCCATTAATTTGAAATGCTCAAGCAACCGGTAATACGTTTTGGTAATGCTAAACTCACTCAAATATAAGAACTGTATCAACTTGGCAACTGAAAAACAATAGTTATTGAGTGAAATCATATCAAACAATACTTCAATACTACAATATTACAATCACTGTTGCTTCACAAACATTATTTCCACTTACTGCAATTCACACATCTATGAGGCACCGAATTTTAGTGATGGACACCTAGAAGTTGCAGATTCATGGATGATGAAATGTTGCAAATAAATTAAACTCACTTCACTCACAAACTATATTTTAACCGTATTACTAAATGAAGATAGATAGTGTAAATAGCAGTTTACAGACCTAACAAGAGTGTATGGTAAAGTTGGTGAAACAGGCTTGACTACCTAGCTAGCTGATAAAGAACTCTCCGATCTGTAAAAAAAATATTTAACATACAATTGAGTGAAGATTCCTTGGTTGATTAATTCTTGAAAGTTTGTTGCTTTTTTATAAACCATGTGCGTAGATTTTGAAAACTGCAGTGCACATCTTGTTAATTTTATACTCCTGAATTGTTGGTTTCAGTAGAATGCTGGTGGTTTGGTTATAGACTTTTCAATGCTATTCAACCTGGAGAATGAAAAGTTCCGAATTTGCTAACTTAAACACGATTTCCATCAGCTCTTGGTACTTGTAAAGTTGTAGTCCGTTTGTCCGTTCCGTAGGCAAACTGGGCATTACAGAGGAAACTAAGGTGAGCTGTGAGAGGTGACGGTATTTTCTCTGGTGTTTACTAAAGAGGCGGACAAGAAGTTGATTGTGCTTCAAGATCTTGATTCTCTTAACACAAGACCTATCCAACCTAACTCCTCAGCTCCTCCAGAACCCCAAAAATCAAAAACAGGTTACAATGATTTTCTTTAAACTTAACACTGCTTGCTGCATAGATAGAAACGAATCAGTTTTATTGGAAACATTAAAGAAAAAAATTATTTTGGATAGTTGTGCGGAACTTGATGCATTAATTTAAAATTTTATATGTAGTTGGTTCAGTGTTTTTCCAGCGCTTTACTGGGCCATAATATAATCTTCACTTCTCTCCTGCAAAATTTGTTGGTTGGTACTTATCCCTCACCACCGCTATATTTATGTCAGGATAAATAACACAAATATGTGATGATTGTGTTATACGCAAAACACGCACAAAATACGTAAAATTAGAGTTTTAAGAAAATATGGCATTTTATATATAGATAATTGGCTTATATTTTGTTGTAATTTACTTATATCCAATTCCGAGTTAGGTTTATGTTGTGTTATTCACTTCTTTAATTGTAGCATTCCTTACGCACTTTTTTTACTTTCTCTTATACCTAAAAAAGTATTGTAATCGTGTCAAATTTTCGATATCAAGTTTTCACCGGAAATATCCGTTTTGAGGTCCCCTGAGTCCAAAAAAGTGGTTTGTGTGTGTGAACGCATAGCTCAAAAATGAAAAACCGTAGAAAATTGAAACTTGATATTCCGTTTGGGTATCACCATGGTATTTGACAGCACGTTATCTGTCAAAATTCCTCAACCCGAAGTACCACTTTACTAGTTTTTTTTTTTTTTTACTTCTTGCAATTTTCTCAAAAATGGCTCCGACGATTTTCTTTAAACTTGGTATATCAACTACACATACTAAGAGCTACAACTTTTATTTGAAACATTTCTCCGGAAAAAATCATTTAAAGGCACCTTTGGGGGAGGGGTGGGGTTAGGTTTTTCTCTAAAGTGCTATTTCCGTTTATTATACAACTCTGTTATCTAAATAAAATTAATTAGTATTAAATGTGTTGTTGAAATTCCGAGTTTGAAAAAGTCGGATGATCGGAAATGCGTTTTTCCTGAAATGTATTTTTTAGTTTTCTGGTATTTTCTCGAAAATGGTCCAATGATTTTCTTTATAATAGGGTTGTGAACTACACTTATAAAGAGTTGCAACTTTTATTTGAAACATTTCTCCTGGTGAAGTCATTTAAGGGGGCTTTTGAAGGGAGGGTTATGTTTTTCTCTAAAGTGCTATCGTAGTTTATTATAACAATTCTACCATCCAAACAAAATTAATTAGAAATAAATAGATGGCCAAAATACCGAGTTTCAAGAAAATTAGCAAACCGGAACTGTTACTGAACGTTATTTCAGTTTTTGATGAACTCCAACGAATTTCATTAAATTTGGTACACAAATCTAAAATTTGTCAATTACAATTTTGAAAACTGGAGTAAGAGAAAGTTGTGAGTGTTTCACACCTGAATTTTTTTTTTTTTTTTTAATAATTGGTTTTGTTATACTAACTATTATTACGTTTATTATGTCTAATTATTTTAAACTTTACTTATATTTCTTTTGTTATGGCCAAACTCATTGCTATGGGATTGTACTTTGAAAGCAACAATGTTTGTATTGTATTGTATAGTAATTGTATTAAAAGGAGTAAGAGTGTTTCACAACAGATTTTTTAAATATATCATCACTACTTCCGACAGAGATCAGGAATTTCTTCAGTAATGAAAACTGTATTAAAAACATTAAATAAGAAATGTTCCCGTTCTAGTGTTAATATTTTGTAACTTCATAAAAAATACTATCTAAATCAGCGGAATTTACTGTTTTTACTTCTCTTCATGCAATACTGTAGCTCATCTAATGTGATGTCACAGTCGAGAAACAGATATAGTTTTATTTTATTTTTTACATAATGCTTTTGGGGTTTCCCCTTAGCATGGAGTTTGACAATGTAAAATAGAACTACACAAAAATTTACTTAATATATAAAATACAAATTTCTAAATATAGCTTTGTAAAAGTGTAACTATATCCTACTATAAGAACAATTTCTTCCCTTTTTTCTAACAACACATCGTTGCTGTTCTTTTTACAAAATATTATTAGTTTAATTCTAATTTCTATTACACATAGAGAACAAAATAAAATTAAAGGATTAAGTATAAACCTAAATAAAAACTTCTTTTTTTCAAATAGAACAAAACCATATATATCTGAAATTAATTAAAGAAGAAAAAAATAAAAAATTACCACTCATATAGTAAAAAACTTCTTATTCTTAACGATAAATTAACATAATCATATATAGCGTTGCTGATGCACAGATTTAATGGTTAATTGGTTTACATAATTATCAGAGTCAGGGAAGTCTGTTAATATAAAGTTATTTAATATGTGTGATCTGGAAGGTTCGAAGACTGGGCAAGAGAGAAGGAAGTGGAGTAAGGAATCTGGAACGTTGTTTTTACATAAGGTGCATATATTGAGGCTGTCAAAAACATAGGTGCAGGAGTTGAAGTAAATAATAGACTTACTCAGCTTTGCCAATCTAAGCTGGGATATCAAACGAATTTTTTGGAAACAAGCCAAGCTAAATGCTCTTCATCAATGCCCAAACTGCTTATGTGACGGTACAAAGTGTTATATCTACATCGATCCGTTACATATTCGATATCTTTAGATAAACAGTCGTTTCGAACTTTTTTTTCCAAATTTTTAATTTGAGATTTGAGAATAACGGGGTCTCCCTGAGAAAAATCTTCTAAAGCACCTATGGAACTCAAAATTGACTGAGTGACCCAGTTGTATTTAATGTCATTAAACGGAAGAGTTTCTCTATATAGTAAAGCGTCAAAACAGATGCGAGGAAGGCGTGTTGAGGGCATCCCAAGTATATTTATAACAAGGGTTACTATACTTTTAAATATTTTAGCCTTTAAAGGGACAAGTCCATATTCCAGGCGTACAAAACTGTTTGGTGTAAATTTACTGGTATTATATATTCGTTTAATGAATTTCAACTGAATTTTCTCAATTTCATTATGGCAGTTAAATGCCCACAATTCTCCGGCGTATAGCAAAGTAGACGTGATTAAAGCATTCAATAATTTATCTCTAACTTTTGTGTCTGAAGTACGAGACTTTACCAAAAGTTTATGCACGCGGGTTATTGCCATATTAGCTTTTGCAGTGAAATATTTACAAGCCTGAAAAAACTTACCCTTTGAACTAAGAGGCAATCCTAAATAATTCACGGAGTTTACTATTTCTATCAGATCACCAGCAAAAGACACTCCCCGAAACTTTTTTGGTCGTGTACTCTTGGAAAAGTAAACAATTTTAGTTTTAGAGGAATTAACATACAGGGAATTTTCGTTGCAATATCTTTCCAAAATTAATAGTTTTTCAATTACATCAGGTAGGGAACTTGCAAATAACACTATATCATCTGCATAAGACAGAAGAAGCAAGCGATTATTTTTGTTAATTGGAAAAAAGGAGGCGCCCTGGGATTCAAAAAACTGGACTATATCACTTATGTATAAGATGAATAACAACGGTGATAAAGGTCTCCCTGAAGCACACCAGACGTAACATCAAAATCAACAGTACTTCCAGCTTGAGTAGATACGCAGAGTTTAGCGTTATCATACAAACATTTAATAATTTTAGTTATTTTTGAACCAATTCCCAATTTTATTAATTTAAGCCATAAGTTTTTGTGAGATATCAGATCGAAAGCCTTCGGAAGTCTACAAAAATTGCAAAAAATGGTTTATCATTTAATAAGCTGAGAGAGATGATTGTACTAAGAACAAACAGGTTATCAATGCAACCTCTTTTTGGCCGAAAACCATTTTGTTCCTCTCCTAATATTGAATTATTTTCAATCCAGGTATTCAATCTGTTTTGCAGTATTGAGGAAAACAACTTGGGAAGACTATTTAGCAATGCTATACCTCTATAATTCCTGCGGTCAGAAGTGTTGAGTATTGTGCGTGGGTATGTGCGTGTTGGAAGTGGGGATACTTTTCCCCACCACTAATGTTTGGTTAGGAAGGAGACTAGTCAGTTGTTGTAGTGATCACTAGTAGAAAACATCTTGTGTAAGCAATAAAGAGTATTTTGTACCACAATTGGTCTCAATCAGTTTTTTCATTTCTCACCTCAATACAAGGCCAACCATCATCAGTAAACAAAATTCAAGCAGTTTCACAACATCATTGATTGGTCCTCCTTCGGCGGATGAATTAGCCGACAAATCACATCAAAGCATCATCATCATCATCAACTTCTCAGCCGTTCAGAGGTATATTGCAACATTATTGTAACTCAACACGTCAATAATCAGCTGTTTCCCATCTCGCTTTCCATTCCTATCATATCCTAAGCCTAACTTCCTTCCTAAGCTTATTACAATAATCTTTAATCCGACATTCACAGTCCTACATCCGTATTACTACTAATTCAAATACTTTCTCACCAATACATTTAAACAATTACTACGACTACAAACTACACAATTCTAATTAATAGATTAGTGTTTTGTTTTTGCGTATGATTAGAGTTTATTTATGATTAAATATCTTTACCAGACAAATTGACAGTTAATCTTAACGACTTATTCTCCTAAATTCCTGATCATTATAACTTGTATTAATTTAATTTTAAGTTTCCTTATTTTAACTATAACACACGCTTATTATCCATTGTTTATATATTTGCAAGTACATTATTTAATTTATTATTCTTTAATTGTGCTATTGCCATCATTTCAATAGTGGGCTTAATTGGAATTATAATTTCTTTTCGTGTATCGTCATTTATATTATCATGACTCTTACTAAAGCCGACGAGCTTAAAACTCTCTTCAGGCGCCGTGGGAATATTAAGGGTCGCCTTACAAAATTCAATGCATTTTTACAAACGGTGACCTCACAAGAAATGACTATTGAATCATTAGCACAGATTCGAGTGCGACTCGAAAGGATCAAGGGAATATGGGATGAGTTTGAGTCTGTTCAATCAGAAATTGAACTTGTAGAAGAGAGTGTTAGTGGAAACGCAGATGAGCGAGACTCATTTGAAGATACCTATTACGAAACTGTTGCTAAGGCAGAACAGATACTATCTTCACAGACCACGAAACCAGATTATCAAGATCCAAATAAATCAGCCAATTACTCTGACATCAACTTACCCAAAATAACGCTGCCAACATTTAATTGCACGCCAGAAATGATTGGCCATCATTCCACGAACTTTTCACATCAATGATACATAATAATCATAGACTCAATAATGTACAGAAACTACAGTATCTGCGCACCTCTTTGAGGGGAGATGCTGCCGCAATCATCGAATCTCTCCCTTTAAGAGAGAGAAACTATGAAGTGGCATGGTCTCTAATGATAGATCGTTATCAGAACACAACCATCATGATCATGCAACATGTCAGAAACCTTTTCAACACACACAAGATTGACAACGAATTTGCATCATCACTTCATCGTCTGCTTGACGACACACAAAAACACGTCCGAGCATTAAGGGCATTAGATCAACCCACAGATAGTTGGGACCTGATACTTGTTCATTTTGTCAGTTCCAAATTGGACTCAGTCAGCTACAAGGAATGGCAAGAATTATGTGCAGACACACCTGCAGAGCTTCCGACATTCAATAAACTTAAAGAATTCATTCAGAAGAGGTGCCACGTTCTTGAAGCATTAAAACCGAATACAAAGGGGTCAATGAAGAAGATTTCCAATTCTCCCAATAATTTGAATTCACAACCACGAATTTTCAATAACAAGGTACCAAAAACAAGTTTTCGTTCATCACTAGTTACAACAGCACACCCTAAGCAGGCAGTTGGAAGTAATAATACATGTTTTAACTGCAACGACTCTCACAGCATATATCAATGCCCCGATTTCCTTCAGCGTACAATTCTTCAACGAATTAAGTTATTGAAGTCTAAAGACGCCTGCCTGAATTGTTTACGCACTGGCCATCCAACTAATCTGTGCAGATCGGGCAAGTGCAGAAAGTGCGGGGAACACCACAACACGTTACTACATCAAGATTATTCACCTCAACCTACTGAGAATCTGAAAGGTGCTCAAGCTAACCCTCCAACTAGCTCGAACAATATCAGCCAGCTACCAGTATCGACATTCTCTGCATTACCATCTCACCTTACTTCCACATCTACAGTTCTCTTATCAACTGTCTTGGTTGATATTGAGAATTCCACTGGTAACAAGATTCCCGCGAGAGGTTTGCTTGATTGCGGATCGCAGTGCAGCTTTCTCACGGAGGAACTAACACAGCAACTCAAATTAAGAAAGAATAAATTCATAATGCCAGTGACCGGCATTGGCGAAGCAGAAACACAATAAGTCAGCACTGTCCCTGCAACCATTAGATCTCGTTGTTCGGAATACAAGGCACAAGTCATTTTCCATGTATTACCAAAAATAACAGGATTAATACCTTCTCAAACAATCAACTTTGACATGAATTCATATCCTCATATACAACTATCGGATCCTCTTTTCTACAAGCCATCTAACATAGATCTACTTTTGGGAGCAGATATTTTTTGGCAACTTGTGGGTAACGAAAAAATCAATTTACCTGACACCAAATTTCAGCTCAGAGAAACTAAGTTGGGTTGGATTGTCACAAACTATCACAATGATCCCAATAACTCAAGCTCGATCTCGTATACAGCCTGTCTCATATCATCCAAACAAGAGGATCTAAACCAACAGCTCAAAAAATTCTGGGAACTTGAAAATTGTCAAACACAAGCAATTGCAGCAGATCAATTTTGCGAAACATATTACACTAATAACACGGTTCTTAAGCCTGACGGTAGGTATGTTGTTAAGTTGCCGTTAAGGGCCGAACCCTCTACTTTAGGCGACTCCAGATCTATGGCTCTTAGAAGATTTTTCTTGCTTGAGAAGCGTCTTCATAGCAATACGGAACTTCTGAAGAACTACAGTGCATTCATTAAGGAATACATTCATCTTGGACACATGGCTAAGCTGTCTGCAAACGAGGTAGATTCACTACCATCACATGCATACTTCCTACCGCATCATCCAGTCTTCAAAGAGTCCTCTTCCACAACCAAGATTAGAGTAGTCTTTGATGCTTCAGCCAAAACATCGAATGGAATTTCACTTAACAATATCATGGAAGCAGGACCTGTTATACAAGATGACCTTTTTGCATTGCTAACTCGCTTCAGGAGACATAACATAGTGTTATGTGCAGATATCGAGAAGATGTATAGACAGATCGAAGTGGATAAGGCACAGACTACACTTCAGCTAATATTTTGGCGTGAGTCACCATCAGAACCAGTTGAAATATACCGTCTTCTTACTGTAACGTACGGTACGAAAGCTGCACCATTTCTCGCTACAAGAACACTTCGTCAGCTAGCTGAAGACGAGAAGATGCGTTTTCCAAGAGCAACCGAAGTTCTTTCCAAGGAATTCTATGTTGATGATCTAATGACTGGTTGTCATTCACTTGAACAGGCGCAGAAATTGCAGAAGGACCTTGAACTCCTTCTACAAAAGGGTGGTTTCAATATTAGAAAATGGAATTCTAACTCACAAACATTGATACAAACAATTCATCAAAACAAGAGAGCATCAGCAATACCCATGATCATAGACCACGATTCTAATTATAAAACATTGGGATTGACTTGGGATTCGTCATTAGATGTATTCATATTTTTTATAAACATAAATCTTAATCAAGAATTCACTAAAAGAAGAGTTCTATCTATAATTGCCAAGATATTTGATCCACTCGGACTTCTCGGGCCTATCATCGCACGAGCAAAAACCATAATGCAACGACCATGGTTGTCGTCTGTTGATTGGGATGAGTTACTCATGCAGCCACTATTAATCGAGTGGAAAGAGTTTTATAAATCATTAGAACACCTCAATCATCTCACCATTCCTCGTCAAGTTACTTTAAAGGGAACGCAAGTCAGTGTAGAACTACACGGCTTTTCCGACGCTTCGGAAAAGGCCTACGGAGCGGTTATTTACATGCGAACTGTAGATATTGATGATAATATTTCAGTCAACCTCATCGCTTCAAAATCTAAGGTAGCGCCACTGAAAAGTGTGTCTATTCCAAGACTAGAGTTATGCGGAGCTCTGATGTTAACGCAGTTCATGCATCGTATCCAAGGAGCTTTACGAGATCACATAAGTACGTTCCTTTGGACCGATTCTACCATCGTTCTAGCATGGCTCGCATCTCCTCCAGCCCGTTGGACGACTTTCGTAAGAAACCGAGTGTCCATGATTCAAGATCTTACGTCACATAATATGTGGAAGCATGTACGAGGACAAGAAAATCCTGCTGATCTCATTTCAAGAGGATTGAACGGTAACCAATTGGTAAACGAGTCAATCTGGTGGCATGGACCTAGTTGGTTATCAGGAAAGGAGCAGTTCTGGCATCACCTGGAAGAAATCAATATGGAGTCTATTCCTGAAGAGAGTTCTAGCGTTATCTCATGCATTGTACACAAATCATGAATGGTTACACACAAATCATCTTCATTTATCAAATTAGTACGAATCATTTCTCATTGCCTAAGATTTATTGAATTATGCAAGGCAAGAAGTCAAACCAGAATCAATTCAATGCCAACAGTTGAATTCGATAAGGCTATTCAAACCCTGGTAAGGCATGCCCAAGGGGAATGCTTCGAAAGAGAACTAAAGGAATTGAGTAAGTCTCAACAAGTGAGCAAATCGAGCAAATTATCTTCATTAGCGCCATTTTTGGATGAGCAAGGATTAATTCGAGTCGGTGGAAAGACTAGATAACTCAACACTGACTCCGGATAAAAAACATCCAATGGTTCTTCCAGCTCACCATCACCTATCATTTATTATAGCCCGACATGAACACATACGATTAAACCACGCTGGACCGTTATCGACACTGGCTTCACTTCGCCAACGTTACTGGCCGATCAATGGTCGAAACCTAGTTAAAAGGATTGTACATCAATGCATACCATGTTACCGCGCTAAACCCAAACCTAGCTCACAACTGATGGGACAATTACCAGCTGCAAGAGTTACACCTTCGCGACCATTTTATCATACTGGGGTAGATTACTGTGGTCCTATCATGATAAAAACATCATCTCGACGGAACTGTCCTCTAACAAAGGCATACATAGCAGTCTTTATCTGCTTTGCGACTAAGGCATTGCATATTGAATTAGTAGAAGACATGTCTACTCCAGCGTTTCTTAATGCCTTGAGAAGGTTCGTCGCACGTCGCGGTAGACCATTAGAAAGCTATTCAGATAACGGTGGCAATTTCATTGGAGCTAACAAGGAACTTCAAGCTAATCACATCACTGAAGAAGAAGAAAGAAGAAACCTTCAAGAAAACCTTTTATTGGAGGGTATTCACTGGAAATTTATACCTCCAGCGGCTCCCAACTTCGGCGGTCTTTGGGAGTCAGGTGTACGATTGATTAAGTATCATTTAAAGAGAGTTCTGGGTATCTCTAATCTGACATACATTGACATGACTACATTACTTACTCAAATAGAAGCAGTTGTTAACTCAAGACCTATCACACCTCTTTCATCTGATCCATCTGATCTCCAGCCTCTAACCCCTGCTCACTTCCTGATAGGAGAACCTCTAACTTCCATTCCTGAATCTAATATTCCATCTCTCAATATCAATAAACTTGATAGATTCAAGAGAATTCAGTTATTGAAACAGCACTTCTGGGACAGATGGTCATCAGCATATCTGGGAGAACTGCAACAACGTTCCAAATGGAGGCACAGCTCACAAAACATCGAGAAGGGAACACTTGTACTAATCAAGCAAGAAAACCAGCAGCCGATGTTTTGGAAACTTGGACGCATAGAAGACATACACCCTGGTCCTGATGGTCTCATTAGAGTGGTAACCTTGCGTACCTCATCAGGTGTGATGAAACGACCAATTTCAAAAATCTGTCCTCTACCAATCGCACAGGAGGAAAGTGATCACCATCAAGATGATGGATCAAGGCGGGCGGAATGTTGAGTATTGTGCGTGGGTATGTGCGTGTTGGAAGTGGGGATACTTTTCCCCACCACTAATGTTTGGTTAGGAAGGAGACTAGTCAGTTGTTGTAGTGATCACTAGTAGAAAACATCTTGTGTAAGCAATAAAGAGTATTTTGTACCACAATTGGTCTCAATCAGTTTTTTCATTTCTCACCTCAATACAAGGCCAACCATCATCAGTAAACAAAATTCAAGCAGTTTCACAACAAGAAGCGTCTCCTTTCTTGTATAACATTTTCAAATCAATTAGGGCCCAACTCTCAGGTATTTTCCGAGTTCTTATTATCAAGTTGAACATATTCAGGATATAATGTTGCCAAGCAGGGGAGAGATTACCATAAAATTTATAGGGGATCAAGTCCCTGCCGGGAGCCTTCCTTGTTGGCTTTACAATTGGTCAAAACCCGCTGAAGTTCAAGTAAAGATATTTCCTGCTCTAGTTTATTATTACAAAAACATAGCTCTAAGTTTCCCATGTTTTCTCTTGGTTTATATAAGTTGGAGTAAAAGTGATGCCATCTTTCAAGATGCAAAACTGGCTCTGGATTCTTTAAAGGTGATAAGCTTCTAATAATTGACCAAAACTCTTTAGAACCCCGCGCTGCCGGCAGATTTTCCACACATGATTTCCTAAACTGTCTTTTCTTAGTTTTAATTAAATTTCTGTACGCACTTCTCTGGGCAAGATAAGACTCTAGAGCACTACTGTTAGTTTTATTTTTACGCCATGTCCTATAATAGTAACTGAGATCGCGTTTAGATTCATAACATTCATAGTCAAACCATTTATTTTGTTTGTACTTAACATTTATAGCTTTATTAACTTTTTGAAATTTAATCATTTTTAAAGATAAGGCAGTTTCCACTATTGCAGAGTTCAAGTTTTGATATAGCTCCTCACAACTGTTACTATGAAAGTATAAACGAGTGGAGTTTGCAATTGTATTACTAAATTCCTTCTTTAAATTATCATTCCAGATAAAATTTGTCTGATATACTAATGAGGTACAGTCTGACTTTAACCTTAATTTATGAAGTATCTTTAATTTCAGTGAACAAGCGAGATGATCGCTTAAAAAATTCAAATTTTTAATTTCAAAACTTGAGATAACTTGTATTGCGTAAAGGTTACACCATATTAAATCGATAATACTTGAACCCTGTTTAGAAAGAAAAGTGAATTGTGCAGGTGAATCCGCAGGCAAGCGCCCATTCAGGACAAACATTCAATTTTCCTCCATTAGCTCTACCAGCAATTTTCCTCGACTATTCACAGTTGGGTCTAAAGAATCACGGGTTGGGGACATAGATATGTTTTGAAAAATATCAACGTCTAGATTATTTAAGGTACCAATTCTCGAGTTATAATCACCTCCCATTATAATTGGCATGTCTGAAAACCTAACCGTTAAATCTTCGATAATCTCCGACAGAATGGAATGATAATAGTCATACTGATTAGAAGGCCTCCAGTGTATCAATAATAATATAAAGCTATAATCCGGAGTTTTAATACTGAGAACAATAATCGTGGGATCTTTGTATATTAAACTCGCAATGTAACGGCAACATTTATTAATTAGTATCATTAGACCGCCACTTGGGCGTCCTAACGCTTTTTCTTTCACTGCATCTGACGAATGGCATTCAAAATTTTGCAAGAAACTGGGCAATTTGAATTTATCAGATGTGAGCCAGGTTTCAGTTAGACACAAAATATCTATTTGAGAAATACAAGCTTGTGAGTTTTTATCTAGATCAAATAATGACGAAAATCCGCGAACATTCTGAAAAACGACATTTAAGTTATTATAATTAGAACTCAGATCAAAATCATGAACAATATTGTTAGTATTAATTTCACAATAAGAAAATTTATTATAAATACTTATTTCAGATTCTTGACTAAAAAATCCGTGATGTTTCTAGATGGGGTGAGGTTTTCTCTTTTCTCTTTCTTTTAATTCTTGATGATATATTTGAAGTATCAGAGTCATACAGACATGATCTTCATCATCCGTAGTGCCACCACAAGGCTTCGGTAAGTCCTCTTTACTCCTTATAATCCTAGGTTTATCGTTACCATTAGCCTTAATCCATAACACACCATTTCTATGCCATACTGAATCCAAGAGGCTCTGCTTCTTTAGATTTCTAGCCATTTTAAAGATCCGGTAATTAAATGTAGAGAGCAACTCATTTACGTAAATATTTCTATTGAGATCGTTAGGATATAGTTTATACTTATTTTTCTTGCAATTAATAATAAAATTATTTTTTATAGAAGTATATACGAATTTAATTATTATAGAAGTAGGGTTTGTTTGTCCATGCTTTTTACGGTAAATATAATCAATTTCTTCAGCTCTTAATTCAAGGCCAATCGCTTTAGATATATTACTTACAATTGTAAAAAGATCTTCATTCTCTACAACTGGAACATTGCCTATTTTAACCATATTTTGAACAGGTATTTGTGAACAAATTGAGATCTCTTTACTTATAATTAATAATTGCTCTTTAAGCTTATTATTTTCGTCAATAAGAGAAGATATTTTCTTATTAAATATTTGGAGTTCTTTATCTAATTTATTGGATAGTTTATTAAATTCGATTTGCAAAATTTTAATTTCTGTTGACATAGATGATTGTTCTTTCCTACCTGCAGAAACATCATTGGCCCGCATATCAAGTTTAGAAAGAATAAGACTGCTGATATCACTGCCCCCACTACTTCTATTAGCCGCACCACTACTCTCACCTATAGCTTGTATCTTATCGCTGGACATGGTTTTAAAGTCCAAAAGAATAAATAAATAAATAAGTTCGTTCACTACAAACCAATAGCAATAATTCGAAGTAATTTCAATATTTTTTTTCCTCTTTTTTTCGTAAGTTGCACAAAATTTAATGCACTAAATAAAATAAATCTCAAAGGGCTCAGTTTGAACCAAGGTGCACAAAAAAATTATCACAAAAACAGAAAAATACCACTGAAATTCACAAAAATGTAGAGAGCGTTAAAAGTACGTCTGCACTGTGCCACTCTCAGAGCCAAACTCCGAGAAACAGATAGTACGTCGTAAAAATTATCTTCTGAAATTGTTGCACTTTGCATAGATTCCAGCACTGGAGATATATATTCTGAAAATAGGTTACCCACTTCTCGTAACTCGTAGGATTCAAATTGAATACAGAATGTTTTAATCCTTTCACTGTGTGCTAGAAACCTTTGAAGTCTGTAAATTGGCCAACTTGTTCATAATATTTGCTTGATATTTCCGCTTTACCTCAGTGATTTGGGAACAGTATCTATTTCTAACTAAAATATCATTCTGCAGATCATAATGTGAAAATTTTCATTTTTATCAATTCCTTAATGCAACTCGCGTCTCATTTTTTAAGACTACACGAAACATCAAACCAGGGATTAATCTTTAATCTATAAGTTGTTTAATATCTTTACTTAACAGTTTCATGCCTGCAAACTCAGTAGCCAATTCTAATAAAATGAAGGATGATTTTTACAATCTGATGAGTTTAAATATATATTCGGATTAATACTAAGGCGCTCTTGATACTTCTCTGAAGATTATTTGGTATCCGTTTGATATTTACAGTGTATTTACATTGCTTTCCTGTAAGTTGTTATTCTCCATTACTTCGGTTGTATTGATTGTTTTATTGTCTAAACCTTTTAATGTTACGCTACAAGCTCTATGAGAAGCCCATCGCACACTGGAATAACTTCCATTCCATAATTGAGTTTATTGAAGTTTAGTTTATAAATACGAAATCAATCACACTCTTTCCTCCTGTGTTTGATATGAACGTACAATTGGAGGGAGAATCAGATTTTAATCTTTCCATTGAATTTGACTAAATGGTGCTGACTGAGGACATGTTGGAGCTACTTTCCTCTATTATTCAATACTGGGTCCAAAGAAGTCCTTGATGGTTAAGTTTAGCCGAAAATGTTTGGGCATCATCATAATCAAATCTTCCGATGCGACAGTTAATGTCGCCTCCTATTGTATAAATCCGGAACAATATCCAGCATTGCAGATACATCTCATATTCAACATGTTCAGGTATGTCATATTATATTATAATAAGTATGTGCTGAATAGTAATGCGACATGATTATTTATCTGGCTTAAATGTGGACATAGATTATTAAATATTAACAAAAGAAAGAACGTATTTATTTACTCATTATTGCGCTCTTAGTTTGTTGCCTTAAAGCGTTTTTATTAATTTATAATATATAATTAAGTAAAGTGTTACTTTCCTACTAAAGTAATTATCGACTGATACTTGATTCACTTCTATTTTTCTAAATTCTTCGTTATATATCTGTTTTCCTTACTTATTTATTATCTTTATACGGTTCTAAAGTCATCATTCAATGGGAGCACAATTCTAGACAAATTGAATGCTCTAAGCAAAGATATTGATGACATGAAAAATAACATAACTTCGTATGATATCAAAATATAATAAAGATAATAAACAATTTAGTAGATTAAAGATTAATCCTTTAATCTTTAAGGGCATCCTAGCTTGATGTCTCGTGTAGTCTTAAAAAATGAGATGCGAGTTGCATTAACCCTTAAGTTGTTATAACACGCCTTAAAAGCTTCTAATTTTTGCAACTTGGGAGGTGTCGGCCTGTACTTCACAATACCTTCCTCTGTGATTCCCAAGTTTAATTTTATTTTCCAGTTGTTATAAAAAAAATGTATAGTGTTTCTATGGTAGTTTTCTAAAGTATTAAGGGTGTCCACAGCACTCCACCTCACTACTTAGGTAATATTTTTTTTTATTAGCCTAAAAAAAGTTACGTGCACTGTCCCTAAAAGTATGTGAAGAGGAGGAAAGTGTGTCAAAGTAGGAAGACAGTGATGATATTGGTAACAATTCCGATAATGTTTTACTAAGTGATCATGAAACGGAAACGGAGCAAGATGATGATCATATTGATCAAATTTCTGCTCCAACCCAAAAATTTATGTTGGGAAAAAAATAAAAAATCCAAGTGGAGTAGTATAGTTGGCTTTCAGAAGGTTCGGAGGCTTGCAAGCAACTTATGCATTCTCTTGCGATGTGTAAAAAGTGAAAATGCAAACTATCCACTCGGGCGAAATCCTCTGTTTAAATGAATACCATCTTTATTGATTAAAATTAAAAATTTTACTTCAAAACATTAGAATATACGACTAAGGCCGCATTAGCCTGAAACAGCAAGTCAAGTAAATCTGGTTACTTTATTTTTACGAATACAAATAAATTGCTTACCTTGAATGTTATTCGGCAATCTTTCATCAGAGAGACACAATAATTTAAGTAGATATATTTTCGGCCTTTGTGCTAGAAGTTCATCCTTGTAAAATAACACTGTATCATCGCCGTCATCGTCCACAAATTCAAAACGAGGACTCTTACAAATACATGGTGAAACGTATGTAATTTCCTTATTATCAGTTTCTTTAGGGCTTTTTGCAAAAGAAAACATTTTACGACCGAAATAAGTAGTTTCAATAGTGTTAAATAAAAAAATTAAAAACTTGTGTAACCATGGAAATGTTTTTAGGTGATTTCTAGATTCAATTAAATTCCATTCTATGTGGTTATTACCCAGTTTTAAATTTCAAATATATCGGAAAATGTGTACACATATATATATATATTTTGTCTTTATTAAGAATACATAATACATATACAAAATGACTATAAACAATATCATTTTTTTAGCAAGTTATTTATATTTTGAGGCCAAAAAATGTTCTTATTCAAGACTTGATTCGCTACAATTAACGGTAGTAAAGATGTATTTTGAGTGTGTGTGAAAATTGGCATATAAATAATTTCATTATATATGAAAGCTGACGGGAAAAACATAGGCAATCTGAACAATTTTTTAATAAAATAACGAAAAAATGTTTCTATTGCCTCACAGTAAACACCACCCCAAAACTGAGCCCCATAGCATACTATGGAACGACTAACTGGATTAAAAACTCGTATTTTTGAACCAAAGTTCAAATTATTGTTTTCCTAAAACGCCTCCACAGCATGCCGAGCCCGTTTGGCTTTACTTACTTTTTCTTTTAAATTTAAATTAAAATTTACCTTAGAAGTAACAATAACACCAAGGTTCTTATAACTATTTACAATCTCTATTTGCTGATTCTGAAAATACCATTTCTCGTTATTAGTCAGCTTTCCGCCATTCTTGAAAATCATTACTTTTGATGTACCCATATTAACCCTCAAATTCCAGAGACTAACTAACGTACCGACTCAAAGAATTAATCATTATCTGCATTATATTGAGGCTCAGAAGCCAGAAGCACAACATCATCTGCATAAGCCAATACTTTGATTCAAACAGAGCCGACCAGCACCCCTCCGCCATCCAAATAGTCCACAATGTCATTAATAAACAACGAGAAGAGGAGGGAGGAGAGAAGGCACCCTTGTTTAACACCCATGCAAATATCAAATTCAGTGCTTCTGCCATCTTTACACGACACTGAACCCACAGTATCCGTCAATAATAATTCAAATGCCCTGGTAATTTTGGAGGTGAGTCCGAGACTGGGGAGCTTAAAAATAAAAGCATGACGATCTACTGTGTCAAAAGCTGACGAAAAATGTACAAAAAAGGCATACACCTTTTGTCTCTTGACCGACAATTTCAATTTAACAATATTTATGATAATAAATATATTATCAATTGCGGAATAATTCTGTCTAAAACCAGCCTGAATTCCTTTAACACCCCGGAATAAGCCCAACATGAAAGACTTTCTAATAGTGGACCTGTATATAACTTCCCGATTACATTATTGAATGAGTAGTAGTAGTAAAGTCTTTTATTCTGAATTATTATTTGCATACATTTTTTTATATATATAATAACTACAGTATCATTCATAACCAAACAAAAAAAGGATACACTTTATATTTTTTTTTTTTTTAAGACGACAACCATGATCATAAGACCGTCGGTGGAGCCTTTGGCGGACTAAAAAATAAAATAAAAAACAAAGACCATCCTAATAGAATTAATAATTGTAAAAGAAATTGATAAATTAGTAGAAAATAAACAAAAAAATAATAATAATAATAAAAAATAAATAAATGAATAAAAAATAGTAATCCAATTTTAAAGAATAAAATGAGATAGTGCACATTTAAAGGAAAAATCAAATAAAATTAATACAGGAAATTAATCTATTAAACTACATCTACGACCCGATACAATATCAACATGGACGAACTTAAAAAATTATCTTTAATGTAACAATTTTTAAGAAAAAGGAAATCTAATATTGATTGAGGAGGCAAACCCTGCTTAGAAATTTTCTGCAGGCAACCAGTCCTGCTATTAAAATCACCCATCAAGCAAAATTAAGGCTGCTGTTTTCATATAACATCTGAGCTAAGTTATTAAAATCATATTCCCATGTACTACAATTTAAATAGATGGGGACAATATAAATATATTCTTTATTTAAGCAAACACTAATCACTTGGCACTCAGACAGACACACAAATTTCACAAAACGAGAAACACTATCTTCTTTCCTGACGCCATACAATGCACGCCAGATGCTCTTCCCACGTTTGCTTTCCTTTTAGCAGGTATCCAGGTGAGAGAAAACTTCGGAAAAAGATTCACGAAATTCCCATAATCCTTTTCCTGTACGTGCGTTTCAAACAGCATGAAAACGTCAAATTTGTTCACGTATGATATAAAGTTCCAAGTAGAAGAAGCCTTTTTCAGTCCAGCCACGTTGTATGCCAAAATATCCAACCATTTTACATTACAATGCTGTAATTGCTATTTAGCAGCTTGCACACTGTCTACTGTTTTCAAATTCTGGTCTTCATATTGACTAGGGCAGGACTCGGAGCTAGCGCTATTAGCAAATCGATCTGGATTGGGCTTAACAAGCTTTGCATCAGCCTCAGTTTTGTTCCTCTTACTTACCGCCTCTCTTTCCTTCCTCACTTCCTCTCGTGGCGAATTCGAGAGTTGTCTTTTCTTTGTCAGGAGTCGAGGATCACGCTCTTTTATTATTAATTTGTCATACTTTAAAATTGCGAATTTTCCTTCTTTGCGAGCGTCTTTTAACTGTGGCATCAATTTCTTTCGTACCTCCAGTACCTCAGTAGGGAAGTCATCCGCAATAAATACACCCGTCCCTTTTAAGTTAAACGCATTTTTCATAACCAACAGTTTCGTACGAAGGGTAGTGAAACCTAAAAGTATCGGTCTATCTTTATTACCCGACTTCCCTAGTCGTCTGACAAAATCTAAGTCTGTAACATTTATATTCGGTTCCAATTTTTCTTTCAGGAAATCACCTACAAATCCCTCTAACTCCCAATAGGTAGCAAATTCTTCAGAGATTCCAAACAGAAGTACATTCCTTTTCCTTAGTTCACGATCAATTTGCTTCACTTTGGTTTCGACAACTTTGACTTTGTTGTCTATGGCATTAATATGAGCTTTAATTTCCTCAACTGTCTTAAGACGGGATTCATCTAAATCTTTTTTTAATTCAGAACGAAGTTTTTGAAAAAGTGCTACCAAATCTTCACTCATTTTAAATAGATATGTGAGTATACTGCTTAATGAGTAAGAAAAGTTATAAAGACAAGGAAATGAAATAGAATAAAATGAGAATTGTAGGGCTGTTCTGATGAAAACAGTTGCTAATTGAAGTAGTATTAGTAAACAATCTGAATAAAAGAATCAAGGTAGCGGCTGATACGGTGACACAGTTATCACTCCCCTCCAGTTAACTATTTGGCTACTGTTCCTCACTTGCTCGCCCCCTGTCCGCAGAACTCCAATTAATTACTTATTCAATTACTCAGCTATTAGTAGTCCTATATTAATGAAAATTGTATTTCATTAATAACCAGTCATGAGGATACTGCTCACAAAATTTGAAGCCAATTGAATAATATAATGGTAATCGACCAATTTATGCACAATTTTGCAAAACGTTTTTCACAAGAACCTCTCGTTAAATTTCGTTCAAACTTTGAATATTAAACAGTAATTGACCACTTCAAGCAATGAAACACTCAAAATCCCGATTACTGTCAGAAACACCAGAAGTTACTTGAAGCTGGTTCAAGACAAAATAATCAGAAATTCATGCAAAAGGCCGTGCACACCAGAATTTTCCTCGAAAAATCACAAAAACAGGAATATAGCTTATTCAATAACTTGGCCCTCTTGCAGCTACGGCGTTACAAAATATTTAAACTTTAAGGTAGTAAAAAACTAATGTCTTTAATACTTGGCACTCATAAATTTTGGAATTAAATTTTCACGAATTTTCCGTGAGAATGTGGGTTGAAGTTGGGTACGTTTAAAGCTCTACTAGAACAGATTACATACCCCAAGTTACAATTTTTCATTCGGATTTGTTCCTCGAAAATAATACATCAAACTTCAGATGTGTATCCAGCTCGAAGAAAATTAGCTCCGAAGGTAAACAGGTGATTTTCAGACTTGTAGACACTTATTACAAGAGATGAATCATAAAAACACTTCAAATAACTGATAATTAAGAAATTATAACAAAAAACCAAGAGAAATTCTATAACACATGTGCACACTATGACTGTCCGCGCGAGACTCACATTATTGAATGATATACCCCTGTAATTACTGACAACATTACTATCACCATTTTTAAAAAGAGGGAAAATAATAGAGTTTCGAAAGCAGTAAGGTACATATCCGTGACAGTAAATTTCATTAAATACATGAATATTAGATTCTAAGAAATTCAGAGGCGCATTTTTGAAGTATTCGTATAGGACCCCATCTAACCCTGGTGCTTTATTATTTTTAGATTTACGAAATACTTGATCCAATTCCTCCATGCTGAATGGCTTATCCAGTTCTTCATTTAAAATTAAAGGCATACAATACGGAATTTTTTCAGGGGTAATGGAGCTTTATATAAATTATGAAAGTGGTGTCTCCAGTCATCACGAGATACATTATTATATGAATAAAGTGTTGAACCATTAACCGACCTCACAGCCCGCCAGAAATCTCTACTACTCTCACTTCTATTAATCTGCTCAACCATATTCTCATAATATTGAATTTCCTTTACTTTACATAAACTTTTATACTGTTTATTATTTTCCAAATATAAAACTTTATCATCTATCTTATTTAATTTTTGAAATTTTTAAAGATATTTTAGTGATAATTTATGCAGACTACAACAATCTTTATCAAACCATTTACTTTTATACACTACCATATTACGTTTCTGATTTGGATTGTAATTAGCTGCTTTTTTTATAACTTTTATGAATCAATCAATTTTACTATCTGTATCATCCGTTAACATTATTATTGAACCCACATACATATTTAGCTTATTGTTATATTTTTCTTTATCATTTTCTCGCCACGCCAGTCTATCTAATGAGAAAATACTGGATGAAGCATTAATTCTGCCAACTTTACAGGTCATTACAATAGGCAGGTGATCAGAAAAAGTTTGGTGATCAATATAAAAATTTAAAATAGAGGAGATAATATTTATATCCAGACAACAATAATCTATAACTGAGGCACCATCAGGGCTAACAAATGTACATTCACCTTCCAGATCATTCTTTATTCGGCCATTGAGAATTACCAAGCAAAAGTCATCTAATAAATCTAACAATTTACGGCCGTTTTTATTAATCACACTATCTTTTGACACTCTACTAAAATTAATTTTTTAATGCGGACCCAAACATTTTTTCGTCAATTTTTGCAGCTCCCCAGTCCTACTATTAAAATTCCCCATTAAACAAAATTTAAGGTCGCTGTTTTCATATAATAGTTCAGATAATATTTGAAATTCATAATCCCATTCACTAGAACTTATATAAATTGACACAATATGCATACAATCATTGTAAAGTTGAACTTTTATTACATCAGAATATGATAATTGCCAAATTTTACGACCACATTAAATTTATCACTTTTAATCCTGTAGACTCTACCTCCTGAAGCTCTGCCAAGTGTGGTAGTTCTGGTAGCTGGAATCCATTTCAAAGAAAATTCTGGAAAAAAATTGTTGAAAATGTCAATATCTTTTTCCTCTACAAACGTTTCGAATAGCATGAAAATATCAAATATTTTTACATAAGATACAAAATTTCCATCGAATAAAACCTTTCAGTCCGTGTACATTATATGCTATCACATCCACCTCTTCAGAATGACATAATTGCTACGTTTTCTTTGATGATAATAGTGTGTTCTTCATGCACCCCAGATCTTCCTCAACTAAATCAAGAGACGAAGAGCGAGGCGTATATGAGAATCGCTCTAGGATCTGCTTTATTTTCACTACTTCTTCAACCTTATTTTTCTTATTCTGTGAGTCGCTGTCTTTCTCTATGAGATTTTGAAGCTGCCCTATAGGAGGAGAATTAGATAACAGACGTTTTTTACTTGCATTATGAGCACCTTCTTTGATGACCAGTTTATCATAAACTAACCATTGCTATCTTTCCTTCCTTTCTCGCCTCTAAAAGTTGAGGCCATAGAGTCTTTCTCTTCTCTCTCACATCCTTCGGAAAGTCATTTGAAATGAATATCTTCGAGCCCTTTATTTGAAAACACTTTGCATTACAAGCAGCTTAATTCTAAATGATGTAAATCTTACAAGAATAGGTTTGTTATTATTATCATCCCTTCAAGTCGACACTACCCAGAAGAAGCCTATTGCAATATAGGATAACAAACCATGTGCCCACACTTATGACAGCGCCTTGAGTTGTGGTTTACTCAAACAATCCCAAGAACATGTAGAACATGAAGAATATGTATGGATCCCAAGGACATAAATCGAGCAGTACTTAGAGGACATTATTAACTCCCAAATTGAAGAAATTGCTAGTAAACTCTAGTATATTGACTGAAATTGTTTCTGAAAAACTTCTGGAGCCGATTTCAATCCAAAAGGTAGTCGTAGATAACGCCAACGTCCAAAGGGGTTATTAAAAGTACATAACTTCGAACTTTCTTCATCCAGTGGTATCTGCCAGAATCCATTTGATGCATCCAGAGATGAAAAAACTGTTGAACCTGAGAGTTTACTAGCAATTTCTTTAATTGTTGGGAGTTGATGATGTTCTCTAAGTACTGCTCGATTTAGGTCCTTAGGATCCATACATATTCTTATGTCCCCATTTGGTTTTCTTACCAAGACAATCCCACGGCGTTGGTTCTTCAACTTTTTTTATTATTTGATTTTTTTCAAGGTAAGTCAATCTATGTCTCAGTTTTTCATGTAGTGGTAGAGGAATTTTCTTTGCTGGATGAATTACTGGGCTTATATTGGGATCTAAAGTGATATGGTACTTATTTTTAAAGCAATCAATTCCTTCAAATCTATCGTTATATAATTTTTTCTGAGTCAGATGTTTCTAAAATATTTACTCGTTTAATTAAATTTAGTTTTTTACATGCATCCAAGCCCGGGATTGAAGGACAGTTTGAAAAATTCTAAGACATGATTATTTTGATTATGTGTTACTGTTAAATTGACCGACCTTTCCTTTAACAAATAATTTTTCTCCTGAAAATGTACTTAATTTTACAGCAGATCGTCTTATTGGAGTTTCTTTTAAATTTAAAGAATTATAAACTTTTAAACTTATAATATTAGCCATTGTGCCAGTGTCACGTTTGAATATATTTGGATGTTTATGATTAATACTAATTTTAGTTGACCATTCTTCTTTATTACTATTACGTTTCTAAATGACCCATAAAATAATTATTTTCTTCTTCTAAACATTCAGTTTCAATATTGTATATTTTACGTAAAGGGCTAAAACAATATTTAGAAAAATGCCCCTTCTTTTTACAGTAATTGCAAACTAAATTATACGCTGGACATTTATTGCCATGGATACGGCCAAAACGCCAACAATGCGAGCTAGTGCTGTACTGTTGTAGTTGTGTATTAGAATTAGTGTTTTTGAACTTAGTACCTAAGTGCACATTATCTTTTGTTCGTAACACCTTGTTACTTGTAGAATTTTTAACATTTGTTATTGATTTTATTTGATTAATTTCAAAACAATTACTATTATATTCTCCTTGTTTTTTATTTTTTCTGATTGTGTTTTGATTTTTCTATGGATTGAGCTATTTTTACCGTTTCTTCAAGATCTTTATGATCTAGTTCTAGTAACTTTTCCCTAATTTTATCACCTCCAGATTCCACAGATAAAAAGTATTTTTATGAGATCATTTTTTAAATGTTGAAATTCACAATTAATGGCTTGGTTTTTTTAACTTGTTAAATAATGTTCCAAACTTCTCCCCATCATTTTGTTTCTCGTAAAGAAATATGACGCTCAAACTCAAATTCTTTTTTGGTTTTAAAATAATCATCAAAAGCTTACATATTAAAAAAAAAAAATTTTTTCACTTCTGTCTCTGAGAAGGTAAATGTATTAAAAAATTCTTAACCTTCTCCTCGCCTATAAAATAAAGCAGTTGTGCACATTGAGTGCTTTCGTCCTTTTGTTGGTCTCTGTGGCCAAGAGATATTGTGAAAATTTCTGTTACAGAAATCCCAGTTTGCTGAATAAATTAACCGGACATATTCATTGGAGTTAAGCTATTTGATGGCATTTTATTTATAAGTGTTTATATTTCTTTTTTATTTAAATATAAAATACAAAAGTTTAACTTACAGCATAAGTTCATTAAAAACGACTGCGCCAGTGATGGGTTTGAGGGATATACACAAGCCACCTTTGAGAACAACTGTATTGTTTAAGTAATACACACTAGTTACATTCGGTGGGATAACCTTACACTTAGTAGAACCATACGGTATTCTGAAATAGCACATTAGAGGATCTGATGTCAGCATTGCTCACAACCTCCAAAAACAAGTTCCGTGGGAAAATGTTGCAATAAAAAGATAAAAGAATCTTAATTGTGTAGACAACATGCGAAGATTATGAAAATCGTGAAACCGTATTTGAGAAAAAGAAAATCGCGACAAATTAAAAAAAAAAACACAGCAAGTCACAGTTTTAATTTGACGAAATGTGATTACTGAACACCTTGGTATTGAACACGTGGAATGGTAGGTTTTTTTTTTGCGAAACGGCTCCAACAGTTTCTTTAAAATTGAAATGGCACTATATGTAGATTAAAGCTCTCGGTTTCATGAAAACATTTTTCTGAAAAAATTTATTTTAGACATGTTCTTGGGATTGTTGCGTAAGCCACAATTCAAGGCGCTGTCATACAGTGTGGGCACATGGCTTGTTATAAACCTTATTGCAATAGGCTTCTTCTGCGGTATGTCGACTTGAAGGCCAAAATGCTGCATGATATTCAAGTCGATACTACCCTGAAGAAGACTTATCCAGTATGAGCGAAACGTCGGCTTATAACAAACCACTTTTTCAAACCTAAATCTGATAGCATACATCTTTAGTTTCCTACTGAACAACCTGGTCTTTTCTGAAAATCCATTATTATTCTTTTGCAAGCGATTTGAAACTTGGCCTCTCTCTTTAGCCGACAATTCAATGAGAGGTGCCTGGCATGTGTCCTTTCAGAAGCAAAAACGAGATGCTTACCATAAGTTCTGTAGCCATTCGTTTTATCAACTTTGATACTGGTAAAAATAAATTTTATAAGTTTTTCATCCTCGTAATTGGATCAATAATACAATAGGTTAGTGATTAATATGTATGCAGACGTATTAATTACGGCTGAAAAAGGAAGTATCGCGATAGCGATTTTTCATACTCAGGTCTCCCCAGTACAAAAAGGTGGTTTTAAGAAATTACGAGTGTGTGTGTGTGTGTGTGTGTATGATATGTATTTGTTTCCCTCCTAGTAACCCTAGCAGAGGTGCATTTATTCAATATGGCCCCCTTACAGGATTACATGTTTATAAAAAAAAATATAATTACTATTACAATACATAGTTATGTAGGAAAATAATTGTGTGTGTGTGTGTGTGACTCCAAAATCGAATATCGCATAAAGCTACAACTTCTATTTCGTTTAGGTGCTCCAGGGACGTGAACAGTAAGGATTGGAAAATTCTGTCGACCGGGTAATACTGATTAGATTTTTTCAGTTTTTTGTGATTTTATCGAAAATGGCTTCAAACGATTATCTTCAAAAACTTGGTGATACCACTAATTATAAATATAAATTACAATTTTTTAATTGAACATTTTCTGAAAATTGTATTTAAGGGAGGTTCTGGGGGAAAGGTGTTAGCCTTTTCTTTAAAAATGCCATTTATTTATATATTGAACGATTCTATCGTCTACAAATTCTATAAGAATTTAATGTCTTTAGCAGTGAAGAAAACTACAAGTCCCGTGGACGAGTGCCCCTTATCACGGGAAGGCTGCATTACGATGGGGTGTCACCCGGTTCCCCAAGGTGACCGCTATCGCACATATATTTATACAATCTGTACGCATCCAGCCTCGACGCGCACCACTTCTCGGCTTGGGTGGGGATACCTATAAATGGGCAAGGGAGGGATACTAAGGATAGGAAAAGGGAGAAAGTGGGAGACCGGAGAGGGCTTGCTCCGGGGCGTCATATCCCCTTCGCCACCTCCTAAGGGAGGTGCCCAAGGGAATTAATGGCAGACAGAGAAGCACTAGGCACTCTGCCCTATCCCCCTTGTGGTCCACAAACCCCACCAAGTCAACCCCACTTTCTCACTCTTCCCACCCTTAGTATCCTCCCTTGTCCATTTATAGGTATCCCCACCCAAGCCGAGAAGGGATGCGCGTAGAGGCTGGATGCGTACAGGGACTATAAACATATATGCGGTAGCGGTTACCTTGGGGCACCGGGCGACACCCCATTGTAATGCAGCCTTCCTGTGGTATGGGGCAATGCCACAGTTGACCTTTAGTTCCTCCATTGCTCGTCCGATTTGACATGGGTAAGAATAAAGAAAATAAAAAA